>JAHREE010135072.1:0-16607 GCA_033628505.1 Tringa tobata | reverse complement strand
AGTCTTAAATTAGCTTTAAAATATGTTTACAAATTTCAAAATGTTTCAACAGATTTGCTGCACATTACACCAGCCCCAAACAATGGGACACATGGCAGCCTGAATCACCTTTTAAAAAAACCTTTTTACAGTCCTTCACATGCAAAAGAAGAGTCAGCTCCTTCTTCATGTCCAGTTTCCCATCTGATTCCCGAAAATGACCTGGAATGCAAGTGCGCGCTTGTAAGTAGGGGCTTTTGGGATCTTTTAATCACCTTTATCAAGTGTTTTCTCTTATCTTTGGTTTTTCTAAACTACGGATTCATTCTGAATGATTCTTTTATATTTTGCAGATATCAAATGTTTCGGTAATAAATGAGAGGTTAAATCTCACTGCAGAAGAAAGTAAGTAGCAAGAAATGAAAAGAACAGCAATATTTTAAAATCTATGCCTGGTTTAGATTTTATATTATTGGTTTCAGTAGGAATTGTTGCATTATAAATTACAATTTAAAGTAAAGTAGGGAAGCCAAGTCAGAAGCATAACTTTTTTTCTTTGTATTTCTTTAAAAAAAAGAAAATGGGCCTGAATCCCATTAAAATCTTGGGAAAAACCATCCTGGTTTCAGTAGTCTTTGGAGAAAGTCTGAGCACTTCTACCCATAACTCTTGTTCCCCACCTTGTAACCGTAATTCTGCCTTTCTGTCATCAAAAATTCCCACAGATATTTCTGTATGCTTTTATATGGGCTTCCTGGAAATTTTATGAAGAATTGTGATGCTTCCTAGCCAAATAAGATGTAAATTGCAGTCCACTGGCAAATTCAAAAGACTTTTATTGGAATGAAACTACAAAGACACAAGAATTTACAAGTCTGATATATTACATTGACTTATATACATCAAAAATTACGTGAAAACAATTTTCTACATTTTTTATTCCACTCAGAAGCAAAGAGCTTAAAGAAACACATGCCCATGTTTGCTCTTGGTTTTATTTGTCTTCATTAATCTTTTTATTTACATTTTTCTCTGCTCTCCTAAACCTTTGTGCCATCCAAAATATTACTGAAGAGTGAATCAATGATATTTGCTTTAATTCTAGTAAAGAAGGCAAACTCGTATAATTTGCCATATGGGAGACCCAAAGTTCTGCAGAACAACAAAGTCTACTGCCTCCTTTCTCATCACCAGTACGTGAGCGGGTACAGCTATGATATCAGGATGCCACTGTGGACCGCATACACTGTGAATAAATCGGTAAGTTATCAAATATCCGTACTATTCTTAAATATGTAATATAACATATTGAAAATGTGGTTCATTCATTGGGAATCCTGGTTAAGGACTGGTGGATATCATGTGACCTAAGGCCCTTATGGCTGAAAAAGTGCCTCTGATATCTTTTAAGTTTCAACTATCTTAAAATATTGTTCAAAAAATTACAATAACCATCTGTTAGAGACACAAGGGATTTTCAAATTCAGAAACTTTTAAGCTTTTCTATGAATATCATGATCTTTTTACTGTTAACAAACTCTGCAAGACGGTTTGTACTAAGGCATATTTCTGTATGTTCTGCTTGTTTGCTCTCTGTTACATGCTATAATTTCTGAAAAATGTAATTATAGTTGAATGAACCTCTGAGACTTCAAGGGCATGTGGATCTGGAATAAATTGTTTGAGTTTTCAGGGTCAGTAATGTTAGTGGACATTCATGGACTTAATTCCCCCTCTAATTTGACCCTTTTTCTAAGTTGCCCTTGAGGAAATAACTTCTATATTGATTTTGCTGTCTGAAGAGAACTGTTATTGATGTTTACGTGATTTCTTATTTCATCAGTACAAATATGGGGAAATTATTTTAATCAAATGTTAGTATTTCAGAAAGTTTTACCCCGAGCTATTTATTTCATTCCATGTGGTATATAATACAACCTGACCATAGTATCATCATAAAAGTAAGTAAAGAAATTAAGTCAAGGAGTACAAAGGGGCACAAGAAGTACATTCCAGTTCTTTATTTCTGCTGATTTTTAACCGATCAAAATAAACAAGGTGCTGAAAATCAATTTCAATGTTTAACTACTGTTTATAAAGGTATAAAGCAAATAAATATGTTCCGTTCTTACCAAAATGAAAATAAATGACATGTAAATGAGTATGAAAAAGAAAACGCAGTTAAACACAGAAGATCATATTCTGATGTTTTAGTTAATGCTATCGTAAAACTACAGTAAAGGTTATAGGGGGAAAAAAAGTAAAGGTTATAGAAACAATTAGCCTCATCAGAATCACTTTTGGCCAGATCTTAACTAGTGTGCATGTTAACTTGTCTTAGCTAAAGTTAGAGAAACTTAGCCAATAATATGTACTGAATTTGCTATGAATTTATTTAGCTTTAAATCTTCAGTAACGCAGACTCTTATTATGGAGACAGCATCCTCAGAGATGAGGTGACAGTGTCATCTTTATATACTTGCTGCTTTCCAGGAGGATGTGACATCAAGTCTGTGTTTCCAGAAATATGTAAAAGTGACGAATGAGCCAAACTTGTCACCTGTTTTTTGCCTAGAGGTCTAACCTTATTTTGCTACTACAATTTTACGTGCTGCATAAGGATTTCCCTGAATTACCTAAAAACAGAAGTAGAGGAAAAAACACTAGGCAGAAAACATCAGTGTCCAGTACTTTCATTGATCTGATTCACTATGAAAATAGGAGAAGATTCAATGAAGTCCGTTCTAGAAAGTTAAAACCATACAAAGCCTTGGGTTAGCCACAGCTGTGGGTGTGATATTTTCTTTTTTTTCCCTTTTCAACAGGAAGACACATCTTTTCCTCCCACTGTTTCAGACTGTCTGCGGGCTGATGTTAGAATCCCTGTTGCTCGGAGCCAAAATTGTTCCAACTACCCAGAAGGGCTGACCTTTACCCACAGTTTCCTCTATCCTCCCAGTGAGCATGGTTCTTTTTATAGCTAGAGCTTAGAAAGTCTTAATCAGCTGGATGTGGGTTTGTGCTTAAACATAAACCCAAACACCAACACAAACTTCTGTGGATCAGCAGGTTGGGCAGAAAAAGGTTTCCAGTGTTTGTAGACTGACCAAAAGCAGGGCTTGTATCTAAATATTTTCAGTTTAGACCATTTTTTTTTTNAGCTGAGGGAGAGCCTAGACTGCCAGATGGAATGGCCAATGGAATATTCCGTGCCATAGACGTCCTGCTCAGTCTATAAATGGGGGTTGGCTGGGGTGAGGAGGAATCCACGATCTCTGCTCAAGTCAAGCTGGGCAACTCCCTCTTCTCCCTACCCTTCTGGGGTGAAGGGGGGGTGAGCCATCAGCTGTGGCTGCATGGTCCTGGTTGCTGGCTGGGGTTAAACCACAACAGCTACATTAACTCTTTCCATCCAGCCTGACTCATTTTTGTTCATAACCACTCTTAAGAAATTTTCTACAACTGCACATTGTCCTTTTAGGCTTCGGCACATTTTAGGTAGAAAGAAGAAAAAGCTGGAGGAAAAGTGATGATTAACTACCTTTCTAATGTATCCAGATCTCATTCATTCATTCACTCGTGTCATATGAAAAACAGAGACCCAGAAAACCTAAGTGGCTCTAATCTTCCAAGTAAATCAAAGATATTGTGAAAAATCCAGTTTTCCAAGGAAAACTCCACAAGAGATTTAAACTTACAAGAAGTTACCCTAGACCATAAGAAAGAGGCAAATCAATAGGAGATGCCCTCGACCCCCTAAACCCATCTGTGTGTTTTTTTTTCCCTGATGGCTGTAAATATTCAAATAGTCACATTATCTTCTGTCCAACAAATTGTATTTTCTCTAATAGTATGTGTGAAATAAGCCAAATTCCCTAGTGATATTTGACATGAGTTCTGCAGAGCTGGACTAACTTTTGGGTGGTCATTTCAAATTTGTGTTAAACATGCTTATATTTTCTTTTAATGACAGAAATATGGGACTATTTCCATAATACGCTTCTTCTGAAGTACGCTAGAGAAAGGAATGGAGTAAATGTTGTCAGTGGACCAGTGTTTGATTACAATTACGATGGACATTTTGATACGCTTGATGAAATTAAGCAGTAAGTACATGGAAGAGCTGGAAGTCAAACTCCAGATTGTTTCCCACTGTATTTCCTAGCAAACACATTTCCATTCATAAAGAACAAGAAACAAGTATCTTCACTCAGTCCTGTAACTGGGAATGTAAAATGTCACATTCCTGAGTGGCATCTTTGCACAGCTGTGGCTTACACAGGTCACTTGAAGGTCTGACAAGTTCTAGGTACATTTTAGTGAGTTCTGGTAGTTTAACAAAATACATTTTAAAATTAATCTGTTTGTAGAAACAGGTATAAGAGAAGACTTACATAAAAAAATTCTATAAAAGAGAAATATAAAAGATGAAGACCAACGATTTATGTTAGTGAATGAGGACAGGAGGAGGAAAAAAACCAGAAGGAGAACAAACAATTTAGATTGTTCCAAATATAGGTAAAAATGCCTCGTGACAGTAAAAACACTTTAGTAGAAAAGTGCTGGGAAATCCGCACAGCTGAATCTGTCACTGGAGATGCTTTATTCAAGGCTAGACTTCATACCACATCTGTCAAAAATGGTTTGAGAATGGGAAAATCAGCTCTGCCACGAAGTAGGAGGGTGGAAGGGAGGAGAGACTAGAACTTCCTTCCAAGCAGATGCTGTAATACCCGGTCGACCACATAATGTTGTCTACAGTTTGGAATAAGCATGTTTTATTCAGCGTGGTTAGTCATTCCTGCGAACCCGTATAATGATTTCAGTGATGGTGTTTGGTTGGACACTGAAGACATACAACAAATTTGGGAAGCGTTTGGCTCCTCAGAATTGTATACACAAAAGTGGCCACGTTGACAGAATAGCCAGAAAAAAAGAGGCAAAGAAATCTTGAATCAGGTGTCCTAAACTGGTTTCTGTAGCACAGAGCCACAAGTCATCGTTCTGGCATGTCTTCCTGGGAAGGAACCTGAGGCTACTTTTCTTGTCACCCTTCTGCAGTTCAGTTTCATGTGGCTGAGATTCTTAATGTAATGAAGGACAAACTCGATGCTCTATCCTTCCTCTTCCAGATGTAGGAATCTTTGGCCTTGGCAAAATAGAATGTTGACCACGTAAGCAATCCTGCTGGTTTCAGTGGGACTGCTTGTAGCAAAAGGTCTAGTCCATGCATGTTTGGCTGCTCATGACACAGATAGTGAGGCTGCCTATCCCTATCAGGTATTTATTTCAGTTATAAAATCTGTGCTGAGATAAGTTCTATAAATTCCTAACGGCATCAGTGGTTTTAATACTTGACTTCCAGGTGAATCCCTTAATTGATGTTTGTTTTGTAGGTACGTAAACAATACGGAAATCCCTGTCCCGACCCATTACTTCGTGGTTCTGACCAGCTGCAAGAACAAGTCCTATACTCCGCTGAACTGTTTGGGCTCCTTGGATGCTTTGTCCTTTATCCTTCCTCATCGACCTGACAACACTGAAAGCTGTGCTGTAAGTACCATTCTCGGCTCCGGTGTGCCCACGAGCTTTGTGAAGTGATTCCCAGTGAGCTCCGATCATCTGGAGAATCTTCAGAAGTCTCAGTGTTCAATTAATTAATTCCCCGTGAGTTGAGAGTGAGCTGAGAGCTAAAGTGATGACTAGGAGAGGAAGAAGCTCCAGGAGAAGCAGCTGGAAACCAATGAATGGATATCAAGCGAGGAAAAAGAAGAAATGAGGGTTTGATAAGAGGACTTGGAGATGCTGTCATCTGATAATGGCAGCACAGCCAACGAGGTGATGAGAGGGCTTTATGGAAGGCTGCAGGATGAACTTACTCCAGAGGTATTGGAAGACTTTGAGTGTTACTCCCTTCAGTGTATCTAGAAGAATTCCTTCAATCCTTTCTTCCACCTTCACCAGAAATTAGACAGCAGGCATATAGATAGAATCATAGAATGGTCCAGGCCAGAAGGGACCTCCAAATGTCACCTAGTCCGACCTCCCTGCAGTCATCAGGGACACCTCCCACCAGACCAGGTTGCTCAAATCCCCATCCAGCCTGGCCTTGAACCCCTCCAGGGATGGGGCAGCCACAGCTTCTCTGGGCAACCTGTGCCAGGGTCTCACCACCCTCACAGGAAAGAATTTCTTCCTCAGATCTAATCTACATCTTTCAGTTTGAAGCAGATGGTGATGCAGAAGGTTCCTTAGCTCAGTGTGGGTATGACAGTGTCCTCACAGAGAAGTGTAGCTATGTGGACTTGAACTGGCCCTCAAAGCAATAAAATTGTGTGTATTTAGTTTATTTATAACTTTGAACTTATAACTCCAGACAGGTGCAAGGAACAACTTGGGTGTCTCCACTTTTGTGGTGTGGATAATCCCCAACAGCCCAGCCATCACTTTGGTAGTTGGGAGCTGACGAAATAAACAAAATAAATTATTTGAATGAATTATTTTTTAGACTTTAGAAACTAAAATATATTCTTTCTAAAGTTTAGCATCAACCCCCAAATATTGCCTTTTGTATTTATTATGCCTTGCAGTCCTGTAAATGTAGTCAACCATTTGTGCCAGGAGCAGATACTGGTAACTGAAAAGCAAATTACCATCTGTTTGCAAAACGACTTGGTAGTAAAAGAATTGAGCTAATTTATACTGTAACTAAAACTGTCCTCACCTGTGTGTTTAAAATATGACTCAGCTGTGCTTTGCAGCTGAAAGTCATCCCGGCCATTTCAGCCTAATTCTGCTTCTCTGGTGCTCCGGGGGTGGGACGAGGGGACATCCTTTTGATTCTGTTCAGATGAGGTCCCTCAAGGCAAGGCTGCAAAGGATGTTGTGGGGAAAACCTAGAAGTTTCACCAACTGGAGGCCTTCAGTCTGTCAAAGCAGTTCAAACACCGGTTGGCGCCAACCACCACCACCACCACCAAACAACAGAGCGAGTGCCTTCTATGCGTTTGAACCCTGTTCTTGTTTGCTTTGGCAGGAAAAAAAGCCACCGTCCGAATGGGTTGAAGAAAGGGTTCAGGCTCATTCCGCGCGGGTCCGGGATGTGGAGCTGCTGACGGGGCTTGACTTCTACCAGGAGAGAACGGAACCTGTCTCTGAGATCCTACAGCTAAAGACTTTTTTGCCAATATTTGAGACTGAAATTAACTGAGCAGCTGTTAAAAAAGTGCTTGGAAGAAAGCAAATTTAAGTAAATTTAACTTTTTTCCCTGCTAAATTATGAAAAGAAACATGTCTGCAGCTCTTCTGTAGGAAAACACACTTGGAGGAGCTAATTTCTTTTGTGTTCTTTGGTGGAGTGTTTTGTACCAACTGAATAAAAATTACCTAAAGTAATTTAAATCATTGCTGAGCCAGGCTTTCAAAACAGAGAATATCTTATTAGTACTGGTTTGAAAAAAAAAAAAAAAAACTACAAAAGGATCATGTTTCATAATAGAAAGACCCCAGAATTGCAAACCGTGTTGAAAACATTTCTATAATAGAATGGGAAAGTGCAAGAGTTTGAGAGGAGCATGTGTGGGTTTTCCCTTGTGTTCATCAGAGAGGTTATAGTTATATAATACTAGTGTGTCCTGAAATGTTCTGAATTTCACTTTCCCACCTATTAATTCACGTGGGAACTGCTACGTATTCAGAAAACATACTCAGTTTATATATACTGGAAGTGTCTTCTATGATCATCATCCTGTGTTTTCCACTTGGGTTTATTCATTATGCCAGTAACAAGTGAAATTACAGTAAATGAGCTATTTTCTGTGCCCTTCAGAAACCTGAAGGCATTCTCAACATGAAGAGGTAATAGAAAAGCTCTCGCCAGAAGAATTTTGTCTGGATATTTACCTGTATTTGCAACGATTTCCGAGTGCCTGGCAATGCCTAAATGTTTGTGTCTATTTTAAAATGGTTAAACCTGAGATTAGAGCACAAAATTAGCGGTGACACCCGAAAAACGGTCAGTGTTGCTTTCCGCAGTGAGTTTATACACAGAGACTCCCACTGAAACTCACACTGTGCTGGGACACAGGTTACTGCTGGGACGAGCGGTGGAAATTCCCGGATTCTGCTGTGGCAGAAATGTCAGGCGTTAATTGAGTGTTGAGCGGAAAGTGCTGCCGAGCGCGGGTCCGAGTAACAGCGGGGAACTGACCCTGTGGCAGGTTTATAGGCACAGTGGGGGGACTTCTAAAGAAACATGTCAATGGCATCCTGGGGGGCATCAGGAAGAGTGTGGCCAGCAAGTCAAGGGAGGTCATCCTGCCCCTCTGCTCTGCCCTGGGGAGGCCCCATCTGGAGCACTGGGACCAGTTCTGGGCTCCCCAGTTCCAGAAGGACAGGGAACTGCTGGAGAGGGTACAGCAGAGGGCTACAAAGATGATGAGGGGCCTGGAGCATCTCTCTGATGAGGAAAGGCTGAGGGACTTGGGTCCTTTTTAGTCTGGAGAAGAGAAGGCTGAGGGGGGATCTGATCAATTATTATACCTTCAAGGGTAGGTGTCAGGAGGATGGGGCCAGTCTTTGTTCAGTGGTGCCCAGGGACAGGACAAGAGGGAATGGGCACAAACTTGAACATAAGAAGTTCCATCTAAACACGAGAAGAAACTTCTTTTCCTGCAAGGGTGGCAGAGCCCTGGAAGAGGCTGCCCAGAGAGGTGGTGGAGTCTCCTTCTCTGGAGACATTCCAAACCCACCTGGACACGTTCCTGTGGGACCTGCTCTGGGTGGACCTGCTCTGGCAGGGGGTTGGACTAGATGATCTCTAGAGGTCCCTTCCAACCTCACATCATTCTGTAATTCTGTGATTCAAGATTGCTTCAATCTGTAACTAATCGTAGACTGGAGGGGATATATCTGTGTAAAAAAGGGAAGCTTTAAAAACCTATACAAAACACCCCACCAACCCAAACTGCCTCAATTAAGAACAGAACTGATTTTTCACTGCATAGTATATCATATCCTAACTCTAGTCAATGAATTTACACAGCACATACTCATTTAGGCATGTAAATTAAGTAGTCTGGAATTTTAAAATTAATTTCAGACATAAGTAGAAACAAACAGTTTCTTAAGAGTGTAATATTTGGTTTGTCTACGTTCGCAATTTACAGTAGAACTGATTTGACTGATGTGCTGTTGCTGTGCCTTGATATAATTCAATTTGAATTAAGCCCCGTATCACCAATCATGGCAGCAGGACAAGCTCCAGGCCAATCCCCTGGTTCAGTAATGAAAGCATCTACCTGGTGTAGATGCACCTTTGTGAGCAGTTACACTTGTGTGTGAATCGTGTGTATCTCCAGCTACCAGCGCCATGAAATAATGTCTTTCAGGTTTGTCCGGACTTTTGCAAATTAATTTCTGTAAATGGATAAGGCATTACATCGATTTTCAAATGTAATGCCTTATCCATTTACAGAAATTAAAAATTAAAAAAAATCTTGCCAATTCATAGAAAGCACTCAATACTATGTAGATAAGGCTGCATTACCAGCAGAGATACAGCCTGAAACTTCTGCAGTTCCCTAAGACATTTGTACAGATCTTTTCCTTTTTGAAATAGCGTAACTTCTGCAGTTTGCACGGAGATGGAAATGAACAGCTGCCTCAAACAGAATTCGAGTGCCACCAAAGCTACACACTACAGCACACCCATTCCGAGAATTTCAAAAATCTATTTTACCCAAATAATATTGACCTGGAACTTTTCAGCCACTTACATTTCAGGGGTCTCAATGGGTTGCCCTGGTTTGCATTTCAAAAGCAAATAGTACTTATTCTTCATTAAAGTTATCAAATACACAAAAGTTCTGGTATGTGGAGGTGAGTAGGAGGGGAATAAATTCTGTCTTGCAATTCTAAGCCAGTGAAAATGTCTGTGACATTGTGAGAAGTCCACTGGGGACACGTTCCCTACTGTAGAAAAGCAGGATGAAAGAACAGCTGAGTGAGTGTTTAAAATCTGTTATTGTTTTTTAACTCAGAAATGCTGAGAAATTCAGAAGCTAAAACAAAGAAACAGAAAAAGTAACAACAAACAGACAATAACCCATAGTAAAACCAGCACAAGGCAAATATTTAATTTTAAAACATACCCCTCCTTTGATAACCACCCTGCTTTGTCCTGAGAACTAAGAAATTGTGCCCTTTCTGAAAGTTTCAAACTTACCCTATTTCCTGGGGGATGTGGCTATAACTTTCTCAAAAACAAGCCCTTTGTTTCTGTGAGTTTTAGCCCATTTTGGGACCCTGAAGTATGAGGCTGGAGTGGAATAGGTGTAAATTGAGTGGAATAGGTGTAAATCCATCTGATGACTGCGAAAGCAGCTGTTGCCACATCCCAGCTCTCACAGCCACCTTATGTGTCAGAATTAGAAACGTAAATTCTGTAAAATGTGATTTTTCCAGAGACCACTATTGAAGTTGAGAAACTGAGCTCTCCTGTAGCCACTGAAAATCTGAGCTCAGGAGGATCTGGCTGTTTCCCTCTTTTATGCTTGGGGTTTTTTTGGGTTTGGGTCTTTTTTTGTGTGTTTCTTTTTCCAATTTTTTTATTTTATTTTAATTTTAGACTATTAGAACCAAACCTGTAAGCTGACAGAGAAACTTGGCACCACCCATAGCTGACCTTGTCTCTGTAGCAGGGCAGAGTGGTAACGAAAGGGAGCAGAGAAGGGGAACACAACCTACTCTGCTCCAGAAAATCCTACAGCCAGAGCAAGGAAAACCTTTTTTTAGCAAATGCTACTGTTTCCGTGACACCACACCCTGGCCCTGCAAGACTGTCACCATATAAAACATTTTTTTTTCTGTTTTTTGGTTCTTTTATAGTATTTCTAATAGAGACCTCCAGCTTTTTGTCAGGACCCACTGGTGGCTGCCTTCAGAGCTGAGTGAAGACATTTAAATGGCAGAGGATACCCTTGGCTCCTACCTTGGACACTCTTCCCTAAGGAAAACAGTATTAATGGATCTAGAAACGGCCAGTTGGTTTTTTTTTTTCAAATTACCTCCCACGCTGGTCCTGCAATGTTTCTACATAGGACAATGGGATTTTTCATGTGCAAAATGTGCAGTTGTGTTTACACCTAGAGATTTTTTTCTACCCTAACTGTGCCATTCCTGTGCAGTGTGGGGAGCTCCTGCCCCAGGGTCAGCAGAACTGTCAGTCAGGAGGCAGCAGATGACAACCCTGTCCTGATGTCTTGGCAAAAGTGGAGGTCCAGAAGTGTCTTCTTAATCATGTGGCCCTTCCCTGCCCCATCACATTTCCCGTGGCGAGGAGGAAGGGACGACATCTGGAATGACTTTTCTTCCCACAGCCTGGAAATAGCAGGAAATTTGAATCCTTCCCAGTCCCTGGAGCAGGAACCAAAGTACAGGAGTGTTCTCAGAAGGATGAAAAGCAGTGGGTGGAACGTGATTTGGTGTCAGGAAGGGTAAGCGCTCAGGGTGGCTTTGGGTTTGAGACCAACCAGGCATGAAGCAGGAGGAGTCTTTGGCCAAGGACCCAAATTGCTTATGAATGTGTATGAAGGAGACGTGGCAACCGATGTGGCACATAAACAACGGTCCAGAAAGCTCTGCCACATCCTGCTTTGCCTGTGATGGTCGGAAGGTGGAAGGAGAGTGAGTGTTTCCCAAGACTGGCAGCAAGGAGGAGCAGATCTCCAGGTCTTACTCCACGTGAAAGAAACATGGCTGGGGAGAAGACAACTCTGGTTTTCCGGAGGCCCTCTGAGGAAAGGCAAACTTGCAGAGCTTTGTTTGCTGTCCAGCTTGCCTGATCACTGAGCTAGATTGCTGCCCAATGGATGGAACAACCCACCAAAGGCATGTGTGGTTTTACACAAGATTAGGGACTGTAGAGTGGTGTTACAAGCTAAAAGGCAGGGTGGTCTCCTCTGGGCACAGTCCTTCCTTCCTACCAAAGAAGAGGCCCCACTAATGTGACATTTGGCAGTAAGGAAGCTGTTCCTTTGGCTGGTCATCCCTCAACAACAGATGTTGTTCACGGTTACAATGACGGCAGGAGACGATTTAGAAACCACACTCTTAGGAGAGCCGTGGCTGGACAAGTGAATTTTGACCACATCGTGACTCCAGCGAGATCAACAGTTCCACAAACAGAAATGCCAACAATACCAGCTCCAGCTGTGCTTGCGAGGCAGACAAAAAAGGCAACGGAGGGTTTTTTAATGGTTTGCATGTCTGCCTGTAGTGCCGCGTAGCTGAAAAAGAGCTATTGGTTACGCTCCACACTTTGACAGGGGCATGATGAGCCAAAGTCAAGTTCTTTCATTTCCTTAAAAACAAAACCCCCAGTTTTTTTGGTTGGTTTTTGTTTTGTTTGTTTGTTTTCTCTAATTCTGCCCTTTAGCAACTTGTGTTCTTCTGTGCAGGCTCCAGGCAGGACATACACAGTAATTCAGGCGGATCACTGAGTGCCTACAAGGACCACTTATAGGGTAGATGGAGGAAAAACCTGCAAAGCCCTGTGACTTGAAGGCTAGTCCAGATGCATTTTCTAGATCATTGCAAATATAGTGGATCTTCACACACTGAAGAAGTTTTTTCTTATGTTTAAGTTGAATTTCCTGTGTTTTCTTGTGCCCATTGCCTCTTGTCCTGTCACTGGGAACCACTGAAAAGAGACTGGCTCCATCCTCCTTGCACCCTCCCTTCAGGTGTTTAGACACTGAGGCTGAGAGAGAAGGCTGAGGCTTCTCTTTATCAGGCTGAATGGTCCCAGCTCTCTCAGCCTTTCCTTGTAGAAGGGACCCTCCAGTCCCTTAATCACTGTAGTAGCCCTTCGCTGGACTTTCTCCAGTACATCTATGTCTTTCCTGCAGTGAGGAACCCAGAACTGGACCAAGAACTCCAGATGAGGCATCACCAGTGCTGAGCAGAGGGGAAGGATCACCTCCCTCCATCTGCTGGCAACATTCCTCCTAATGCAGCCCAGGATACCATTGGCCTTCTTTGTCCCAAGCTGCTGGCTTGAGTTCAACATGGTGTCCACGAGGACACCCAGGTCCCTTTCTGCCAAGCTGCTTTCCAGCTGGATAGTCCCTAACATACACTCCTGCATGGGGTTGGTCCTCCCCAGGTGTAGGACTTCACACTTCCCCTTTTTGAGCTTCATGAGGTTCCTGTCAACCCAATTCTCCAGCCTGTTGACGTTCCTCTGGATGGCAGCAGCACCCTCTTCCCAGTTTTGTGCCATCAGCAAACTTACTGCCCCATCATCCTGTTGATTGATAAACACATTGAACACTATTGGACCCAGTATAGACCCATACTGAGCAATGGGAGTGCCTCCAAGGTTGCAAGGTTAATCCTTGTGCTTTTTCAGGGATGCTTTTTGAAGCCAGCGGTTATCAAATTTGCTCAGGGGCAGAGTACAAGCCTCTTATTCTGCAGGCAGGGTAAAACAGTTTTCTCAAAGTCCTGCATTTCAGATATACCAGGCTTATTTTTTTGTATCAGCAGCCAAACACTCATCAGCACAGACAGCAGCTCTATTGATCAGCTGTAAATATAAACCACTCCATTTGATAAACCAAAAAACCCTTTTCCTAATGACTATGGGAACTAACGATCTTTCTGTCTTTCTCTTGCTATCATACGCAGGACATGCCACAGAATTTTCTCCCAAATCTCAGGAGTAACCAGCTCTCCAGGGGAAGAGAGAAGACCGACAGGGAATGGCTGAGAAAAAGCATTTTGGAAAGGAATGTTCCTTCTGCTCTGCAGACAAGCCAGAGAATGTGATTTCCATCTATTCGGCTGTTCTAGTTTGGATTTTTTTTTCCTATTGCTGTTTGTTTTCAGGAGAAAAGCTAATAGATTTGTGTCTAACTACCAAAACTACAGCTGTGAATACCATTTCTATCATCTCTAGGACATTTGAAGGATATTCCCACCAGCCAAGAATGCAAAATGTGCTTCAGAAATGATAGTTGGGTTTAATTTCTCCCTATGAATTTCTCCTCCATTTTAGGCAAAAGGACGCCTTTTCTGTATCTGGGGGCACGTTTTCATGCAGCAGCAGAGACTAATTTGCAGCCCTCCTTCCCAGTCTTCCCTGAGGGGTGTTGTCCACATCTTTTTGTCTTAGCAGTTTATATTCTTCTACATTTTTTGTTCAGATTACAGATGCTGGATGTCTCCCAACCACCAATAAGCATTTCATATCAGTCTTCAGCTACAAGGAGGAAGAAGGGCAGAAAAAAAGCACTGTCTGAATGCAGAAAAAAAATGAGAATATTCCAAGTTTTTGCTCCTTGGCATTTTTGAAATCTTAACTGCAGACCCACGGGAAAGGTGAGTTCACACTGTTGCTTACTCTAATTCTTTCCACAGAATGAGAAATCTTGCCTCATTTCCTTTCCTTGGTTATGAGTTAGATTACATTTTATGTGGTATGCGACTTAATCCTATGAGTAGTTTCCAATCCTAGTTTTGGAAAGAGTTTAGCTGCATAGGTTTAGGAAATGCACAGCATACAACCTCATATTTGTTTTAGTAAATTTTTATTTAAGAACATTGCCAACAACTTTCAGGCTCTGTTTGGCGTATTAGACATCCTTCTGGTGGTTTGGCAGCAAATAATTTCCTGTATCCTGGTTCCTAAAGGCACAGTCAGATGGGGTGACAGCAAACAGGACGTGGGGAAGCAGAGGAATGGGAAAGGAGAAGGAGATGGCAGAGAGGCACATTTCAAAAAGGACCAGTAACGTTTTCCCAGGAGACTGTGGGCACAAGGATGGACCAGTGACCCCTCTTTGTAGCTGATTGCCCTCGGTTGAGCGACACAGGACTAACTTCTCTTCTAATGCTGGGGAAAACTTCACTTTTTGGAAGACTCTGGTGTCTGAATTTGTGAAAATATTTACTTTACAGCCAGCTACGGTATGTGGGATTCAAGGTCTCAGTGTTTTTCAAGCCTTGCCAGGAGCAGGGACGAGGAGGAGCAAGGCCTGGGCATTTGACCCAGGCTGGCCAACAGGATTATTTCATACTGTAAATGTCACATTCAATAAAAATTAGAAAATTTGCTGTGTAGTTCTCTCTCCCTTGAATGTGGATTTGGTATTATTCTTAATTATTTAGTCTTACCCTATTAAATCTATTTATATTTCAACCCTCGTGTTTTCTTGCTTTCCCCGATTCCCCTTTCTGGGTGGGGAGGGGTCATCAGGTGATAGAATAATTCAATAAATTGTTATGGGTTTTCTCAAACCATAACATTGACCCACAATGTTGGGTGTCAGAAGCAGCCACATCAGTTTCTATTTTTTGTGCAGCCTGTCCCTGGCTGTATCTGCTCTCCAGCATCTTCCTTCTCCCATGGTTCCTGCTTATCATTCCTCTTACTCCAATGTGTCTCTTTTTCTCTTCCCAGACCCAGTCATGTTTCTCCCCAGTACCTGTGGCTCAAGAGGATCTTCAGCTTCTCCAGCTCGTGCCCCTTGCAATGAAAGGAGTCTCCATTCCTTTCTCCAACCTGGCCCTTAGCATTTAGCCCAACTGATGGTGTGCCAACCACACTCCCTAAACAACTGATCTGGAATAAAACCAGTGTGTAAACTAGTTCCCTGCTCAGGTGTTGGGACTGTGATCACAGCCACCCCTGTTTTCTCCCATCAGAAACTGTGCTGCTTCTGCAACTCAGGGCTTTCAGAAAGCTTAGTGTAAAAGTGATGACTTTAGTCATTAAAATCACATGGCTTCTGCCAAAGGAATAGGATGAGCACTGAGAAATGCAGAAATAAGCATTTTCAATAAGGAAAGGCTTTAACATTTGATGATAATATGTATTTCATAATAAGTGTTCTCTCTGAGGTATGGAGTTCATTTAATGTACTGCTGTAAAGACCCTTAGATAAAAAGTTTCTGTGTGTCTGAATGACTTGTGGATGAGAACTTCCAAGTAAACATCATTGTACGAGAAATGCTGCAAAACTGTATGGGTTACAGAAGTATACAGAGCCTTTCTTTCAGTATCTTCTTCACAGGCAAAATATTTAAAGGAAAAAATCCATCAGAAATGTTGTCAGTGGTACTACCAAACGTTCCAGTTATTAAAAGCGACCAAAGGTTAAAGGATGTGCATAAAAGCAATGCGAAAGCTTTCTAGAAATAGAACTAAAAGTAGAATAAAAGATTTTTGTGTCTCACACAAAGATAAGCAGTGCATATTTCAAAGTAGCAGGCAGAAATTGCAGTTACAGGAAGCTCCCTCTTTTCCAGTCATGAACAACCGAAAACGCCCATGGGCAGATTGCAGTAATATTGCTACACAAATTTGCTGATCAATTGCTGTAAAAAAACTTGTCCTGGTAGAACACAGTTGATGAATGACATGAACTCAAAAGGGAAGTTGCCTGAGATTATTTCTGAGATATCTCAGGAACTTTATGAAACCCACTGTAAGAAAAACTATATTTCTTCATAGGAGTTGATCTTCTGTTTTCTGTGATATGTTTCTATACTGTGCTTAACGCAGAATAACTGCAGAGAAAAACAGCACCGACGAACTTTGCATGTTCTGGCTAAAGCTTCTGCTT
>JAHREE010135071.1:55953-69123 GCA_033628505.1 Tringa tobata | reverse complement strand
GCACTGGACCCGGTGCCTGCCATCCCCCCCACCTGGTCAGGAGCTCCCGAAACGGGACTGACTCCCTTTTTGACTTAACCTAGTTGGGTTCCCCTAATGTTGGGACAGAAAGTGCATAAGGCTGCACAGCTCAAGCTCTTCTGTGTCCCCACACAGGAGGATGTCACTTCTCACCTGAACTGTAACAGCTTGGGGTAATTCAGAGCTTGTTTGTGCATGGGGTGGTTCTGGAGAGCTGCTGAGGGGCGAGTTCACCCCTGAGCTCTGCTTGTCCCTGTGGACCAACCTGACGATGCACGGACTGAAACCAGAGGGTGCCTGGAACTGCAGCAAACGCTGCTGTCTCTGTGCTCTGCTCTGTGCTTCTGAAGCTGTCCCAGCTGCAGGCCTGGGGGATCGCTAGCTCATGGGCGAGCCCAGGTGTTTCAGGCGAAGTCTTTTAGATGTGCAGAGCCAACAAGAAGAGTTAGATGACCATTCCTGAGCCACAGATAGGAGATCCCAGCAGCGGGTGCTTTTGGCTGCATGGAGAAGTTGTCTTTCCTTAAAGCAACTTTGGATGCCTGGGTATGTCAGAGTGTGCAGCTGAGCTTCTGGAGGGGCCTGACAAGCTGTGGGGCCACCACTGCAGAGCCATCCTCTCATCACGGCAGCTTCCAGCCCTGCTATCCCGGGCTGCCTATGGGGTGACAGGGTGCTCCTGGCTGGCCAGGTGAGGTTTAAGGTGCAAAGTTGGGAATGTTGTAGTTTAAAAATCCCTTCTCTGCCCATTGCTGGTACTGCACAGCAGCTGACTGGTACTGTGGGCTCCTCCCTGGCTTGACAGCCACACCATGCAGGTCCTTACCCTGGGCCCACGCTGTGGCTGCGCCAGGAAGGCGAGTGTGTGCCGCAGCCTGTGCAGCCACAGAGGTCAGCTCTGTCTCAGCAGATGGGATGGGGCCTCCCCAGCAATATTCCCTGCTTTCCCAGCAATGAAGTTTAGCCTGTGTGCTCACTGGGTCTGCAGCACCTCTTGTAGGTCACCAGTAGTAAAGCTGATTGTCTGCTGAGCCTCTCCAGATGGTGGGATACGGAGCAGCCACAAGACCCTGTTGCTGGGTCCCTCTGGCCACTGAAAGGACCCCCTGTGGCCCACATCTTGGGGTGGTATTCCACCTCCTTGGGTGTCTTTTCTGCATCTCGCTCCTGGCTGGGATGGGGGCACCAGGAAAGGAAGTATTGAACGTGCAGTGTGTCCCCGCTGAAGTCGTTACATGATCAGTGCCTCTTCCTTGTAGTATCTGGAACCTGCCATGAGCCCCGTATTCCAGCATCCCCCCTCCAGGAGAGCATGGACACCACCAGGTCCCCCCGCCCTGGGCTGTAGGGGTGTGATTTAGCAGTAAGGCAGTGTGTGTGTTGGAGGGCAGGATTTCTAATAATACTCCCATTTAATTAGGGCAGGACACACTTGGCCTGCTGCAGTCAGAGAAGTGGGGGTGCTGCTGCTCCCCTCTGCCAGAGCAGCCCCCAGGAGCAACATGGTGCCTCGCTCCCTGCTCCGGCTCGCTCTGTAGGGGACGTGCAGGGGAAGCTCTGTCCTCCTTTCTGCAGCACAGGAGTTATTTTTTGACCCAAGCAGCTTGTAGATGGGCTACAATTCACAGGCCTGTTCTTCTGCGAGCACATGGCTATTTCTAACGTATTTCACATCAGCGGTGCAAGAATTTGGGTTATTCCAGCTATTCTTCTTGTCTCCCTGGAGCACTGACACAGCAGCTGCCGATTGCAACGTGAAGTGCTGTAGATGGGGAGGACGCTGCAGTAACCAGCCCCCTCTCTGGATTTGTCTTGCAGATATTCTCTCAAGAGTACATCAATCTTCTGCTTTCCATGTATTTCTTTGTGCTGGGGATCCTAGCCCTGTCCCACACCATCAGGTACAGTGGTGGGAATGGTGTGACTGGGGCAGGGGTGTTCGAGGCTGCCTGCTGTGCGAGGCAGCGGGGCTTTGAGTTGATTGGGGGGGGATTCTAGAGCACCTATTGCCTTGCAGCAGAGCCAAGTCCCAGCTCGTACGACGTTTTTCCTCAGTGGTGTGAAGGTCTCTCTGGGGAGGCAGGCCCCTCATGGGGCAGCCAAGAGCAGAACCAAAGTCTTGGGGGCCCAGCAGCCTGATACCCCACGCAGCATCTCTGGGAGAGCTCCTGGAGGTGTGGGTGGCCACTGTTGTAGGAGCTGCTGTGGGTTGGCACAGTCCTTGCTGCCCTGGGGAAGGGAGAGCTCCTCAGCACCCTTCTTCCTCTTACTGGGACGGCTGAAACAGGCAGCTGGAGCTCACGATAACATCCCCAGCCTCTTGTGCCGATGCTTGGCATGAGGCGTTGAAAGCTCAGGCTGTTTCAGTAACTGAAAGAGTAAAACTGGTTTCCTGTTTCCTGAGCTCTGGGGTGTTGGGGACCTGATGCTTTCCCCAGGCTGGAACTGTGGCAAGGGTTTCATCCCAGCTCTGCAGGAGGGCTGTTTGGTGGTGGCACAGCCAGTTCTGGGTGACCTGACCTGTACGGTGCCAGGGGGCTGCTGAGGGGGTGGGCACAGGGAACCTGCTGGGGCCTGGAGTGGGTCCTAACTTCTGCGGGTGATGCTCTGAGCCTGTTGTGCTAGAGCATTTTGGGGGAGTGTCACATACGGGCAGATCAGACCTGTGTGGAGGACAAGGTGCCATGTCTGCGCCCTGGTGACTGAAGCTGGGGCTCCTGCCAATCCCTGATATGGCAAAACCTGGTGTTTCCCCCTTCCAGGAGGGGGTGTGGGCCAACATTGGTGCCATGGTACCTTCACGCAGAGGTGCTGGGCAGTGTGTTCTGCTGGGTTTCTGTCAAACTGCCCTTCTCTGCACCTCTCGTTTCAGCCCCATGATGAACAGATTCTTCCCTGCAAATTTCCCCAACAAACAGTACCAGCTCCTCTTCACCCAAGGCTCCGGGGAGAGCAAGGAAGGTATGTTGGCTCACTGGTCTCTCTGGGACCTGAATGTTTTCTGCCTTTATGGTTCTATTTCTTGCTCACTTGGTGTTATGAACAACCTCCTCAAAGACTCACCTCTTGCTCCCTGCTGTGCTTCTGTAGCCAGTGAGAGCCCTGTCTGTCCATGCAGAGCCGGGGCTACCATGTACATCTTCTTGCACTGGCTGGTGCTCTCCCTCTTTGCTGCCTCTGGCTGGCAGCAAAACCCCAGAAACAGATCCCAGAGTGGTATAGGAAAGGTGCCGTGTCTGCCATTAAATGCACTACTATTATTTAAGGTCCTTGGATAGCACAGTGCTGACTTTTTGTTCTGCCTTAACTGATGTGATTCAAATCTTTTCCCTGGTAGAAGATGGCTTGGGTAAGTTTTCTGCCCAGTAGTGGTAATGGTAAGGGAGTACTTCTGGTGATACCACCAGGAGTTAACTGGTGCAGGAAGAAGATCAGCTTCTCCCTGCTTTAGACAGTGCCTGAATCCAATTTCCTTATTGACAGAAGGATCGCAGATGCTGTCCATGTGGCAGAGTCTGGCTGAAGGGGAAGGTCTGGGCTTGCCAGGGCTGCCTGCTCACTCGTGTGCAGTTTGCACGTGTTTACTGTGGGCACGGCCATTTCTGTGGGTACAGTCCCCTCGTCTGGGATGTGAGCGCTGTGGTCTGCGTTGTTTCCCTGCTTGAAGTCACTCATCTCTGCCCTGCGCGGGAAAGGGGAGCTGCCCAAAATGTGACTTCTCTGTTTTATTGCAGAAATAGTGAATTACGAGTTTGACACCAAGGATCTCGTGTGCCTGGCCCTGAGCAGTATCGTGGGGGTCTGGTACCTGCTGAGGAAGGTAAGAGAGCGGCAGCCCTCTTATGGGGAGGCCAGAAACCAGGCTTGGTCAGACCTGGGCCCCTTCCCACCCAAGGCTGAGGCTGTGGCTCAGCACATGCAGTGGGACCCAAACCTGCTTTTTCTGTCATTCTCAGCACTGGATTGCCAACAATCTCTTCGGGCTGGCGTTCTCCCTCAACGGGGTGGAGCTGCTGCACTTGAACAACGTCAGCACTGGCTGCATCTTGCTTGGGGGCCTCTTCATCTACGACGTCTTCTGGGTAAACAGGAGCATTCCCCGGGGCGGACGCGAGTTGCAGCCGTTGGTGAAAGGCATGTGCGTGGCGTTACGCCTCTTTGGAGGCAGCACGCAGGCTGGACACACGTTTGCAGTCAGGAATTCCACTTTCTCAGCCCGAAGGAGTGTGGTGGGGGTGATGACAGAATCAAACAGTGGCAGAACGTGGCTTGGGAAATACATTTCCTTTTAATTTCTGGCTTAGAGAGCCCAGGGCTGGCAGAGATCTCATCAAGGCTGTTTTGGGGTCCCCGAGTGTGTGGCTAATCCAGTTTTGGTGACCTGTATTGCCTACTAAGGTCTTCCCAGTGCCTGACAGAGCTGCTGGGTGGGCTGGAGGACGAGGCTGCTCTGGGATACGTTGATCCTGCTTGTATGGGCTGTGCCTCGGCTCTGTCATCTGCCAGCTTCGTTAGCATCCTTCTGTTCTCTTGCACAGCACCAAACGCTGGAAAGCCTCCAGTCTCTTTCCCTCAGCCAGTGCAGTGGCCTGACATCTTCATTTTGAAGTTTTCTTTATCTCTGCAATGGGCCTGCATGCACGTTTCTCCTTTTCACGTCCGTATTCCTCAGTCCTTCCCACTCCCTCCACCTTCTGAGTTACTGTGTTTCCAAGTGTCTGAGAGCCTTGTATACCTTGAGGTGTATCCAGCAGCTCTGCAGCTGCCCGAGTAATCCTTCCCTATTTAAGCCTGGCTATTGTGTGTTCATTTGTACTTGGCTGATGCTGCCCCTGTTTCATAGAGTCGTTAACAGTCTCAGCTCTGTGGTTCGTTAGTCTGTGTGCAACTTCCTCCACTGCTCTCAGCTGGAGAGGATTCAGCCTTCTGGCTTAGCACACCCAGTACCTCATGCCCTGCTCAGGGTGTAAGTGTCTTCGTGGTGCTTTGGAGCCAACGAGAGGACAGCCCTCTAATCATAGCCCACTAACAAAGTGAAATCCAGAAGGGTTTCAAGGTGGAGGAAGAACTGCATAGTGGATTGAGGTTATTGCATAGTCTTGGGGTGAATTTGTATGTGATGCTTTTTCCTGGTCCCAGTGTGGAGTCTCGTTGCTCTGTGGCGATGCCCAGATCTTGCTGCACCTTACGGGAGTTAATCTGATGCCTGATGCTTGCTTTAAGGTCTTTGTTTAATCCCTAACTCTGGGATCTTGCTCATTCAGTGCTAACCAGCACCTGGTTTATGCGCCTGCTCCTGGTATAGCCAAGACTGGAGGCCTGGAGATGAAAAGGATCAGAAATAAAGGTGGTTGACCTACGTGTTTACAGTCCGTCCCCCAACCAATGCCAATATTTAAAGCTGATAGTGCAGTGCAAATAAATGACCTCAGAGCAAAATGCAGTTAATCTGACACTCACTCTAGTCCTTGTTGGAAGCTCACGAGTGGTCTCCCTGGTGCTGCTGTGAAAGCAGGATGGCTGTGACATGCTCACCTCCTTGAGTGCTGTCCTGTGCCTTCACCCCTGGGTGGTGAGCTCATTTGTAGGACTCCTTTGCCTACAGTTTGGCTACTCTTTGGCTATTTTCTGCCACTGAGGCTGCTCAGGGCCCTGAGGTGAGGCTGTAACTGAGCGTTCACGTGTCCTTGTGCAGCCGTGGTCACCCCACACTCCTCTGCTTGTCCCTAGGTCTTTGGCACCAATGTGATGGTGACAGTTGCCAAATCGTTTGAGGCCCCGATAAAACGTGAGTAGATCTTCCCCATGAGCTGGAGGAGGGGCTGTCCCTTCTGCTGCGGTCACTGCCCCGTGTACCTCTGCCCTCTGGAGATGGCTCAGAAAGTGGGGTGGGTGCAGGAAGGTTTCTTGCTAGTTGACCCCTCAGACTGCTGTGTGGTAGTGCCACCGACCTGGGGGAAGCCAGGCCAGGTCTCTGGAGAGGGATGGTTTACACAGCCCTGAGCTGGCTGCGTTAGCCTGCGCCCACAGAGCAGGTAATTTCACCTCCTCATTAAAAAAAAAAAAAAATTTAAAAAAATTTAAAACCTAAGAAAAAAAAAAAAAGCAGGAGGGGTGAATTTTTGTCGTTGGGGAGGATGCAGTGGTTTGGGTCCTGGGAGCTGGGTTGGAACCTGTGCATGGGGCTGGCCCCAAATCCCTCAGTTTCTCATCCCAGAGTTGTCCCAGGGAGGAGAAGGGGGGAGCGAGGGCAGAGACAGGGGTCTTGCCCTTCTCTGGTCCCTTTTCACCAGGCACAGTGGCGCTGAGGTCTGCTCAGCACAGACATTCCCCTCACTGTGCCTCTCTCTGTTCTTCGTAGTGGTTTTCCCTCAGGACCTGCTGGAGAAGGGGCTGGAGGCAGACAACTTTGCCATGCTGGGTCTGGGAGACATTGTCATTCCGGGTAAGGACAAGAAGAAGGGGGACATGACCAGGATCAGGCTGTGGGGAGACGAGCGTGTGCCTCTCTCTGCCTTTGGCCAGAGAGTTTGAAGAGTCCCTATGGGATTCCTGCTGGGTCTGGGGGCTGAGTGGGCTAGGGGTCTCCCGGTGGGTCCGGATGCTGTCCCGGTGCCTTGTGCCACAAGAGGGCACTGTCAGCCCAGGCACAGCACCCGGAGCCGCTGCCCGTCCTGCCCTGTCTCCCTCAGCCTTCCCTAATCCTCTGTCCCCTCACTGTCCCCTTCTCCCCGCAGGGATCTTCATTGCCTTGCTGCTGCGGTTTGACATCAGGTGAGTGGGCGGGAGGGAAGAGGCTCTGGCAGGTTGGATCTTGCAGAATATTTGAGTTGCTTTTGTAGAGGAAAAGGGGAAGAGGAAGCCCGGAGTGTGGTCGTGTTCTCCCCTCCAGGGCTTGGCGTGGGGACCCGGAGAGTGGCTGGAGCAGAGATGTGGTGGAAGGGGAAGGTCTTGGAAGAGCAGACGTGATGAGGGCTGGCTTTGTGGGCAAGTCCTGAGTGCTGAGGGCGAGTTGTTTGAACTCATGAGTGTTGCTGTACACACGGCAGGGCCGGCAGCGTCTAACGGCCCCACAGAGCACTGGGGAGGAGAGGGCAGCACTGCTGTGTGATGGCAGCGAGGGGAAACAGTGACAGCCCAGTGTGGGAAAGAGCTGGAGGTGCTGGCACCTGGGAACTGCTCGTGTGGATGCAAATTGGTGCCTGGCAGTGCTGGCTATCTCTGGGTTGCCGTTGATGTTGGGAAAAGCAGCTCCTTCCTACGTGGGGAAGCTTCACCTCCCACCAAGGTGTTGCTTTCAGAGGTTGCCCCACACTGAAAGTCTCTGGCTGGGGAGCTGCTGGGAATGGGCTGCTTCGTGTGACTGTGGTGGTGTGGCCCCACTCTTGCTGCTGTTGCACAGACCTTTTGGTCTGTGCCAGCTCTTCCAGGTGTTTCCACCCACATCCTGCCTGCACCTGCTGGGAATCCCAGTTCCTGCAGCCTGCCCTGCAATGAAACAGCACATGCTGAGAGCAGGGTGCCAGGAACCAACCTTGCCTTCCCTGAGAAGGTGGAACCCTCTCCCTGGGTCCCAGCACCAATTCCTACCCTCCACTAGCCATCCAGCAAGCAGGATTGTTCTCCTTCCCTTCCCCAGCCCCTCACCTGGGTGTCACCCCATCTAGTCCCACACTAGTCCCACAGGACTAGGGGCCATGGTGGTGACAGTGTCTGTGCTGTCCCGAGAGGGGGGACAGAGCACAGCTCCCCGCAACCCAGCGTGGTGGGAGATGGCTGAGAACACTGTTTTAGCCACTGGCCTCCCAGACCTGAGGTCACTTGGCTCTGCTCCCTTTTCCTACAGCTTGAAGAAGAACACGCACACGTATTTCTACACCAGCTTTGTGGCCTACATCTTCGGGCTGGGCCTGACCATATTCATCATGCACATCTTCAAGCATGCCCAGGTGAGCTCCGCCGTGTTGCCTTCCCGACGATGCACGTCCCAAGCAGGACACGCCAGCTTGGCCACGAGGTTCCTCCGTCATGCCAGGAAAAAATAGACACATTCCTTCTCTTGGCTTTGCTTTTCCAATGCCTGCCTCTACCTTTCCCTGCCCAAAGCTTGTGTGCCTGGCTGGAGCGGAGTCCTCCTTGGGGCAAGGCTGGTTCAGGCAGCTGTGTTTCCAACAACAGCACCTCAGCCAGGCTGCTCTGTGTTTTTGTGGCTCTTTGCAACCAAGCTGCCCCTGAAGACCCACCCTCTGTGCTGCAGAGGGACCTTGGGGGGAGCCCGCATGCCATGGGTGCTGTCACTGGTCTGCATGGGAGCCCTGGCTGTGTTTGTGGCCTGCTGGGACCTCACGGCACGGGGTTTGTGCTGCTGCAGCTGTAACTTGGCTCTCAAAGCCGTTTTGTGGGGTTTTAACTCTCTGTGCAGCACTCTGGCAGATGCTATGGGTGCAGAGGGGACAGGGCCATCTCTCCTCACGCTCCTCCCAAGGGGGGATTTGTGGTTTGGTTTAACAGTTGTTTTTCTTCCTGACAGCCTGCTCTCCTGTACCTGGTCCCCGCATGCATCGGATTCCCGCTTCTTGTGGCCTTGGCAAAGGGAGAAGTAACTGAAATGTTCAGGTGAGCGTCAGCTGGGGACGGAGCTGTTTTGCCTGCGGCGCTGGAGCGCATGAAGCGTGCAGATGTTCCCACGGCCGGGCACAGCTGGAGGGACAGGTTCATCTGGGCAGGCTCTGGGTGTGTGTGTGTGTGTGTGTGCGCGCGTGCGTGGGTGGAGGGAGTGGGTCTGTGTTTCTACACGCCGGCCCTGGCTCCAGCCACCTCCTCGTAGCTGGGTGGGAGCTTTGGTGCGGCACCAACAGGCAGGCATCACCTGGTATGGCTTTACGCCCCGGTGACAAAGCCTTCCCCGTGCGCTGGCAGGCAGGGGAGGGTGGGACCGCACACCTGGTGCTGAGATACTTGGTCATTGTGTCCCAGGGCCCGTGGGTGGGGGAGAATGGAGCCGGATCCAGCTGCGAGAGCAGCCAGGGCTGGTTTGAGCACATCCCAGCCTCCTCGCTCGGGTGAAGTATCCTGATTTGCAGCAGTCTCCCTGCCCTGGGGACTCTAAAGTGCAGAGAAAAGGGGTCTGTGCTGTTCGCTCTGGCCCTTCTCTCAACCTGCCACGCTCCAGGCATTTTCCTGTTTGCTAACAGCGAGCAGCTTTGGTCTTCTGCCTCTACTGTCCCCTCTGAGTGATGCAGAGAGCGGCCTGGCCCTCCTGGGAGCTGTTTCTCCGTCGTGCTTGAGGCTTGGTGGTGCCTCGGTGTAGTTGCTTGTTTGAGGACGGCCGAAGCAGAGAAGGGAAGGGAACATCCGTCCCAAAGCAGGGCTGTGCACCCTCCAGCTTCTCAGCTCCAGGAGTGCCCCTTACTGCAGGAGCCTGCCCGAGCCCCCAGCCTGCAGAGGGAGAAGCCTGGGGCGCAGTGGGGAGCCGGCTGCCCTCGGCTCCTTCCCCTCCCCTGGGAGACGCAGGTATGCGTGTTCCCACCGGGCTGTCAGCTGGGCCGGCTCCCCAGCCCTGCCGCACCTGCCCGGCCTTTGATGTTTGCTTCTGACGATCGCTGCTGCAGGCGCTGAGTGTCCTGGGATCGTCCTTCCTGTGCACCTGGGTTCCTGCAGCCGCTCTCCCCCAGTGCAGTGACTCACCAGCTGACAGCAGCACCACCTCCCGCGCCAGGAAACTCAGGAGAAATGAGCTGCGAGTCCGGCCCGCCTGGTAGCGAGGCACCTGGGGAGGCTGGCAAGCCAGTCGCCGGGGGCTAGTGTCCCCACAGAGCATTAGTACAAGCTGCTCCAGCAGCAAAGCGTTGCCTGCTGTTGTTTGCTGAGGATGCTGGGGGGTTGGAACCTTGACGGGCCCTGGGGTCCAGCCCCCCCCGAAGTCGCTCCCAGTTGCAGGAAGAGGAAGCGGGATGCGATGAGACTCATGCCTGGAGGGCAGTGGCTCCCACCGCAGGAATCCCACCAGGTGTAGCTCCCCCTGTGTGGCTTCAGCGTGCCCTGATCCTCCCCACACTGACGGCAGCTCAGAGCTGTGGTCTCTGCCAGCTGCTTGCACATGGTGCCTTGCAGCAGCCATCGGCTGCCCTGGGAGAGGTCTGATACGATGGCCAGTACAGGCAGTGCTGAGGGAAGGGTGGGAGCAGGCAGATCTGTGCTGCAGGCCCAGGAAATGGGTGCTGATGGAGCAGAGGTGGATGACGTTGGGATGTTTTGCGACTCCCAGCCTTTCCGAGCCTCCCTGTGCAGGCAGTAACCTTCGCTCTGCCTCCGTCAGCTCTCAGCAGTGGGGAACCTGTCCTGCTGCTCACACCTACTGCAGGCACGCTGTCCTCAAGCGGCAGGAAAGGGTCTGCCACATTGATCTGCTGCCTGCAGAGCCCCCGGGCTGCTCTGCTGCTGCCTTCCCAGTGCCCAGGCTTGCTCTCCTATGGGCTCCAGCTGCCTGGCTCTACCCGTGCCAGTGGGAGCTGCCTTCTCCCCAGTCCTCAGCCCTCTCTTTTCCACGCTGCAGCCCAATCCCGGGGTCTGCAGGCAGGGGATGGCAGGGCGGTGGGGTTTGCAGCAGTCTCACGCCAAAACTCGTCTGCTTTTTCTTTCTGTCTCCCCCCCTTTCTTTCTGTCCTCGTCTTCCCCCTTTCACCTCCTGCTTCCTCTCTCTCCTGCAGCTATGAATCCTCTGCTGAAATCTTGCCGCACACACCAAGACTTACCCACTTCCCCACCGTGTCGGGCTCGCCGGCCAGCCTTGCTGATTCCATGCAGCAGAAACTGTCCTGTCCCCGCCGACGCCGGCAGCAAAGCCCTAGTGCCATGTAGCAATCGCACGCGGTGCCCTTTCTCTGTCTGTCGCTCTGGCCAGGTAGGGGCTGGTCCCGGCTGTCCCCTTTCCCTGGCAGAGCCAGTAGCTGTCTCCTCGCTGCCGCGGGACGGCTCCTCTCCTCATCTTTGAGGGGAGACTGTGAAGGGGGAGAGGATTTGACATCTCTGTCCTCGTTGTGCTTCCAGCTGGATGGCAGCGCTCCCGAGTTTCCTTTGCCAGGGCCTCAGGGACGGTGCTGGGGGGGTTTGGAGCCAGAGGAGGGAGACCCTGGGGGGCAGACACCACTGTTGGTCTTGTTGCAGCTTCCCCCACCATCCAGCCCCACGGGCACCAACACTCAGCATGGCAGCATGGGGGGAAGCGTGGTGTTATCCTGGATATCCGATGGCAGCCTCAGGAGCGATGACAGACCCCTGGGCACAGAGCTGGCCTGATGGCTCGGCCAGGGGAAGCCCCAGCCCCTTGCTGTGTGTACCCCATTGCTGGAGGTGTCTGGGGGGGTGTCACAGTGCTTGTCTCCCTGACTGGACTCTGCCCTGTCGGGTTTCCTACGTTGAGGGGGTGATGGCTGGAGCCTACCCCATCCTTGGCACCGCTGCTGCAGCAGGGCAGACCCTGAGCCTGCAGCCCCAGGCTGGGCTGTCCCCACCTGGCACAGATCCTTGTCCCCAGAGAAGATCTGGCCCTACTCACTCATCCCTCTTGTCCCCAGCTACGAGGAGAGCTCTACCCCCAAGGAGGTGCCGGTGGCCTCCAAAGAAGAGACGACAGAAGCTGCCAAGAAGGAGAAGTGACCTTGCCCGCGGGCTGTGCCCGGCACCGCTGGGCTGGGGCCCTTCCAGACCCTCCACAAGTGACAGACGAAGAAACAATTGTGCAAGAGCATCGTGTTGTGTGTGTCGGAGCAGCCACCCAGGTGGGGTATCGATGTATGCCGCATAGCCAACCCCCGCCGGCCCCCCGGGGCCGTGCTGCCACCCCCCTGCCTGTTTATCTCCTACGGGGATACAAGGCGGGTGGGGGGCAAACCACAGGCCGGTTTTTAAATTTTTGTATTGTGCATTTGCTTTCTCTCATATTAAATCATGTCAAAGGAAGGAGTGCTGGTCTGGCAGTGCTGGGGGCTGCGCCGGAAGCCCTTGCCGTGGCCACTGCTCCGGCTTGTAGCTCCTGGCCAGCACCGGGATTGCCGTCCCGGCTCTCCAGCAGCCTTGTTCTCCCTGGGGGGCCCATGGCCGTTGTCTGGCTGTTTCCAAGTGACCGTCCCCTTCCCCCTCCTGCTCCTCCGGTGCTCGGCCTTCCCCCAGCCAGCCTCAGCCTGGCCCTCCCCTCTGCAGCACCCAGATTTAGGGCCTCAGTTGCTGATCCCCAGCCTGTGCCCAGGTGGGTTTGAGCCAGGGTCTGGCCCCAGAGCGGGGTGGGTGTGCAGGAACCCGGCAGGATGGGGATGTGCTCTGCCTCAGCTGCTGGGGGATCACAAGCTGAGCCCCCATGGCCTGGGGGGGCCGACATGGGAGTGGTGACCCCAAACCCAGGCCTGAAGTGGGGTGAAGGCAGCACAAGCTGTCCCCCCTCCTTGCAGAGAGCCAGGTGCCAGCCTGCCAGCCCCTGGGGCTGGGACGGGCAGGGGGGGACGCTGCAGACAGAGGGGCTGCTCCAACAGCCACCTCAGCTCCTGCCGTGGCCGGCTGTTGCGTGTCCCACAGCACTGGCAGTGTCCTCCCTGCTCGCCCCTGGGATCCTGTGGAGGATCCTGCGTCCCTCCGGCCATGCCCACTGCCAGAATAAATAGAAAGTGTTTGCTGGCTTGGCAGCCCCTCCACAAAAGCCGTATTGAACCATTATTCCCCGCGTCGGCTGCAAGCACTAAAAGTGGCGCCTCACATTCTGCCATCTAATGACCCTTCGCAGTCTCCTACAGATGTTTTCTATGACTTACAGCTCCTTTTCCAACAGCCCTGTCCGCAAAAACAAGAGGGGCCACTTTAATTCCAATTAAATACCTCCAGCTAAGCAAACAGTGTGCAGCAGGGCCTGGGCACGGTGCAGCCGCCAGGCCCGGCCCACGGAGTCACTGAGTCTAGACTCCAGATGTGATTTCACCAGCCTCCAGTGTCCCGTGGAAAACGATTCTGGCTCTGCCGCGGGGCGCAGCACCCTGCCCTGAGTCGGGGTCCCCTCACCCTGATGGCGTGTACCCCCCCCCGGTGTGCATCTGCCACCGCATGGTGTGAGGCTCTGCGTTCCCCCCAGCTTCGGGTGGTGGGAACATGGTGCCACGGTGG
>JAHREE010135071.1:0-21392 GCA_033628505.1 Tringa tobata | reverse complement strand
AGCTGATAGGCTACCTCCGAACAACACTCTAAGCGCTGCCTCAGCTGATTGGCTGAGTGCGCCCCGCGCAATGCTTTGTGGGGGTTGTGGTTTGCGTCTGGCTTGCGGCCGTGGTGCCGTGCGCGGGGGCACTGCGTTTCCCGGCAGCCTTTGCGGGTAAGTACTCATCCGGGTCCCCTGCTCTCCTGGCGGCCCGCCCAATCGGCACGCACCGAGGGCGTGCCCTAAGGCGTTGATTGGTCGGTTCGGACGGACGAGCTCTGTTTGAAATCCGTTAACGGCGGTGGCGGCTGCAAAACGCGCGGCGGCTGCGGCGCCGAGGTGAGTGGCACCGGGCGGGGGTTACCGGGCACCGGGCGGGGGTTACCGGGCACCGGGCGGCCCCTTCGCTTCAGGGACGCTCTGGGTTTCTCCTCACCTTCCTCCCCTCCCCTTTAGGCGCCGTCCGGTAACGGCAGCCTAGGCCGCGGCCCTTCCCCCGCATCCTGTTGGGTCTCTGGCCGTGGCTGCGGTCTGGGCCTGCTGCGAGCCCAGGTATCGGTAACGCGGCTCTGTGCCCGTCGCAACGCCGCTGGGAAATGGAGGTGGGAAGCGGCTCCGGGCTCTCGGCCTGTGTCCTGGGCCGCTTTTGCGATGGCCTCAGGCGGTGACCGGAGGGAACGGTCGCACCCGGGGCCCTTGGGACGTGGGCCTAAATCCCTGAGCGCTAATTGTAAAGCCAGAGTGCTGTGCCGTGCTAATGGCTGCCCGGACCAGGCTGCCCGCTGTGCTGTGTCGTTAACTGCCTGTTCACACCCGCCTGGGGTGGGTAGCTCCATTCTGAAGCAAAGAAAAACTGTGTTGCTTCTTCTCAAACCAGTTCCTGCTTCCTGGGAAGAGGAGGGAATACACTCGGGGGAAACCTGGTTTAGGTAACAGGAAAGGTATTCAGTTACCTATTTTTATACAGTGCTTTTTTTTAAACTAGAGGAGCTTCGACTTACCTAAGTTGAGGTTATACAGGCTAAAAATAATTTACTTTTCCTTGAACAGCTATTCTTAGAATGTCCTGTCTTCTAAAACTTATGGGATATTTATGGAGCACGAGATGTTAGGGCTGTTTATTTTGGGCTGTTGGAAGGGAGGAGACTCCGGGCCACTGTTAGCTGCTTGGAAGAAAAGCTGCTGCTCCAGCACCTGGCTCCTCCTTTGGCTAATGATGGCAGGTCGGGGTGGTCTGCGGGGCTCCTGGCATGCTCATCTCTCCCCTGTATGGAGTTCATGGCCTTGTCTCCTAATTTGAGTGTTATATGATGGCACAGCAGCGTTGTCTCTGTTCTGTACCCAAGATGATGAGTTCAGTGTTGATTTTGCCCTGTGGAAAAACATGCTTTTCCCCTTTCTAACCCTGATAGGGTTTAGAGTAAGTAAGATCTGTAGCTTAATGAAGCTCCATGGTGTACTGTGGTAAGTTTGTCTCAGGTTGATCAGGAGCTTATTAGTTATCTTGCAAGACAACAAGAAAGAGCAGATCTTCTCTTCACCCACCTTCTGTTCATCCCTTGCTGCTCCCCCAAGCCCCAACTCCCCCATTCTCTTTCCTTCTGACCTCTAATTTCTTGTTTTGGAACTCTGCTTCCTCTCTTAAAGGCTTGTAAAGCTCGGAGGGTCCTTTATCCCAGGCAGTGGGTGCTGTTGTATTGCCTGATGCCCATCAGTCTGTACTGGGCTGCTGCTCTAAAAATAAGAAGCTCTTTTTGTTGTAATTGTGAAGTGCTTGGTGCTGTTTCATGTACTGTGTCTGGGCCAAGACTATGTAAGTCTTGTTGGAGTTACTCCTCTCCAGCCTTGTCTGGCCTAAATGCTTTTTGGCGAGAAATTAATTACTCCATTGAGAAAAAAGACACTGAGCACATCTGTGATGGAATCGTGTCAGCATTTTAAAGCTAATTTGGATTAGAGTGAGGTGTGAAGTTATTCCGAAATACCTATGCCGCTTGCTGTTGGATCAGGCTTATTCTGGGATAGGAATGCTTGTTCCAATTTAGCTTAATCCTTTTTCAAAGCTAACTAATCTAAACCAGGCCAAGGCACTCTTCTGGAACGTGCCAGAGTGTAGTTACTGAAAAGAAACCTGATGTGCAGAGAAACTCGTTGTCTATTCCTCTTTGTGGCTGTGCTGCTCTGCACAGAATCCGTAGCACGTTTAGGTGAGTGAGGGGAGCAGACCTAGAAAGAGAATTAAGGCTTTGGTTTGGCAGTTATTTTTATTGAAGGAATTTGGGCTATTTTTGAAAGCGAGAGGACCGGATTCTCCTCCTTTCTTGCACTAGCAGTGGTGTGAGCAGCTCTTTGCAGGACAGGTGAAAGCTGATCCTGCAGAACAGGGGTGAGGGTTCCCCCGCTGGCTCGCTCTGAAGCTCTGCACACACTGGTGTCGACACGGGAGGTGATGGATGTGGGGGAGAGCAGGGTTATGCTTTAAATCCACGCTGTAGTTATGCAGGATTACAGTGTGCCTGTAATCACGGTCTGGAAACGGCACGCAGTGCCTGCTAATTAGGTGATGTCCCTATTAATGAGAAGACATTTCTGCACCTCACTTCTGGTGCCACAGTGGAGAGAAAGAAAAGATTTCTTTAAAGAAAAGATTAGAGATAATGGTGGTTCTGCCACCAAAAGCATGATTGGGTGTTTTTAAAAGGCCTGAAGGGAGTGGGCAGGGGATTTTGGGCTGTACTTGGCTGAGCCTGTTCCGATCACGGAAGCAGCACGGTGGGCACATGGGAGTGATGCATGGCAGAAACGCTCCTGAGTGGAGCTCAGTCCCAGGCTGAGTCGAGGGCTGGAGGAGTGAGATGCTTTTCGGCAAACTGCTGCTTCACAGTAAACCCTGTTCTGGGCAGGACTGGGAGAGTATGTAAGGATTTGAAAAGCAGATGCTGTGAGTTCATCTGACTTAAGCAGACCCTCTGGATTTCAGTCACGATAACGTTTACCTCCCCACTGGCTTTTCCAAGAAACTTGGGGTATAAAACTGTGGCGTTGATGCACTCCCTTTCTTTTCATGGCTATTTGCTTCTGTCTGGGCTGGAGGGGAGGGGGAGAGAAGGGGGGGTTGGTGGTGAGGGCGGTGACACTATGAAAGAATATGGACTTTGCACAGTAAAAAGCTGGAAACTACAGCAGCGTAACAGTGGACACAAGTAGCTGTGAAACACGATGCCCGGAGCTCCGACTCGATGGACAGACTGGGGAGGGCGAGGGAAGAATGCAGATGACGCATTTGATTTTTAAAAAAGCGGGTAGTGTTGACAGAAACTTTATCTTGATTAAGGGCGGTAGGAAAGCATTTGATTCCAACCATGTCTTGAGCTCAGTTACAGTTGGTTTTGGCTCTGATTCTTCTGTTTGCCTTCTTTGGGTTCTACCCTGACATCTTCACAGTCATGTAGCTGATGCTTCTGTACTGACATTTTTCCTCTTAACTATTGCAATTCTCTGCTGGGGAACTGAAGGCTTCTCAACGCAGCCGCCTTCAGGAGGGAAGGCCAATGGTTTACTCTTGAACATTTTCTTATTTATGGAGCGTACGATCTGCGTTGAACTATGTGTGGTCTGCCTAGACAGATGGTTTAGGTCTGAGACTTGCTGGATTAAGAATATGCTGCTTTAGGCTGGTTTGAGTCATAAAAGCAAAGTTCAGGTGATTTCCTTAGGGAGTGTTTTATAACACATCCGCATGGGCTTTGCCTCCCAGCTGTGTGAGCCATCGTGAAAGCATGAAAACACCTTTGCAAAAAGATTTTGTTACATTTTAAGGGTCTATAACTTTGTTGCTGGCTTTATTCCTGTTCCCTTGAGTTTAATATTACCTGTTGACACAGGGACTCCTCCTGCTGTCAGTGCTTCACTAATTAACTGCAGGGGCTGTTCTTGATGCAGTCACAGCCCTTGGTTCATTTACAGCCTGGCCGGCATCGGGATAGAACTGTGGAATGCAGCAAGGATCCTACGCTGCCCTTTTTCCTATTTTTTGCCCAGTAACAATACTCTACAGAACTCTTTTCCTGCTTTGGAAATCGATTTACTCTATAGAAGACCATGTTTATGTCGTTAGTTCTTGTTTGTAGACTTTCAGAGGCAGAAAGGCTATGCTTTGCAGTGCTCTGAGGTCAAACCTCATCATCAGGCTCTTGCTTCACAAATCTGTGCCCTGATAAGGATAAGAACTCCTCTATGCTATGTGTGGTGAGGGAGGGAAGGGCAAATCAGCTGCTCTCTGGAAAAGCTGTGTACTTTTCTTTAAAAACCCACAATTCTAGCACCTATGGGTACAAAGAAAACTTTCAAAACTTGATCTTTTTGGATATTTAAAACCTGCAAATGTAGACAGTAGTAAAATCTCTTTAGCTTTGCCAATCAGCAGTAGAATAAAAAAACATTAGGAGGTGTTCTGTCTGAAGGCTGTGTGAATTGTGAGACAGGAAAAGGTACCAAAGGCTGTCCCAGTGTCTACCTCTAGAAACTGCCGAGGAAGAGCAATGGAGAATGATTTAGCCAATGCCTGTGTTGGGGTTTGGTATAACAGGTGACCAATGCTTGTTGTCTAAAGGAGTGCAGCGGTGAAAGCGGAAGGCTCGTGGGGACAGTGTGAAGGTGAAGATGTTTCACCCAGAATTTCGCTATTCCTTTGATGTCCCAAACCCTTGCATCAACTTTGCAACTCTGAGTGACGATGACGTACACAATCCAGACTCCTGGTTTGGTAAGTTGCTTCTAACTCCTTGATCTGTTTTCTCTTTGGATGAGGGCTTGGCATGATCCTTATTTTTGGGCCTGGCTTCTGTGCCAATGGGTTAGTCATGTTGTTAACTCCATCATTCATCATGTTTGGGGTTTTTTGTTGTTGTTTTGTTTTTGTATTTAAACTTTGATTGTCATCTGTAACTTGACAGATGACTTTGTTAACATCATAATGAGATTCTGAGGTACTGTTAAAAATTCCTAACGTAGTATGTGTAGTCAAAGTCTCTCTTTCCTCACAGACCAAAAAGCCAATCTGGAGAATGTCCCCCCCGCAGAAAATCTGCCAAAGGTCTTGCAGAACAGCCCTGCTTTTTCAAAGCCTGATATTTTTCCGTCTCCTGTCACATCACAAGGAATACCAATGAGTAAGTTGGCATGGTGTGGGACAGGGAGAGAAAAATTTTTACCTGTTTTCACTGGCAAAATGAAAAATCTGGCTTTTGTGGGACCATCTTCATATACTGTCTTGCAAGGTCTCATGTGGTTTCACTTTAGCATTCCTGTGTGTGTATATGAGCTGACAACTGTCACTGTTCTCAGGTGAAAACCGTGACGAAGAGAATGGAGAAGCAGAAGACATGCAGACCAATGTGGTTCCTCAGAATATTGTTGGATCCCTGGACACCTGGAGAGCTGCTGCTCCTACAGAGGCCTTTCGAAGGTGAAATACTTGTATTCAATTTGCATGAAGATTGCTGACGGTGTAACTAAGCAGGTCCTTGCTCTCAGGATCTGCAGATCTAGCTGTTACTGGGTCATCCCATGGGACTGAAGTTCTCCAGCACAGAGATTGTGTATTGGGACAGCTGATCTGCTTGCTAAGCTGGAGGGACAATTTCTAGGGATGGAAATGTAATGCAGTGTCTCACATATTTGTCAAATGAGACTGAGTAGCAACTAGGAGCTTCTGGAATCTGAGGATATCTGAAACTGAAGTGGCTTATAAAGTTTCTTTGTTTATATCTGCCTGTGTTGGGCAGAACTTGTTCTTGATACGAACGCGAGAGGCTCTGTATCCTCATGTATACCAAGGAATATTAAATTGATGGATTGTTAAACTTAAACAATTCACGCTACATTTGGATTGTTGTGCTAAGCAAACAATTAGCCTAAAGGGCATGTTGGATTTAGGTGATGCAGTGGCTTTAAAAGTGTTATACTGATCGTGTGTCTTCTCAGGCCCATGTGAAAGCTAACCTCCATTTTCTCTTCTACTCTAGAGCTGGCAGAACACAGGCTACAAAGCAGAGAAAAACAAAGCAGCGCAAACAACCAGCTAGAGTCAAAGCAGAGAGAAATACTAGTGCCGTGGCTAATACAGGAGAGGTTCCACCCCTGAAAAAAATGAAACTGTAAGTCATCAAATTTCTACTGTTTGGGGCATGAAGGGGGCATACAACTGTTTCTTTGGAAAGGATTTCCACTTGTCTGAGCGGGTTCTCAAAGGAAGGTTAGGAGGAGGTGACCGAAACCTGATTACCAACGCTGGTTTCATAAACAAGAAGAAATGACTGTAAGATCTGAAGGAAACGCTCTGTTTGGAGGTGGAGATGTGAATGAAATAAGCTTGGGTTTCTTAAGCTTCTTACTCCATACTCAGTGTTTGTCAGCTAGCTTTCAATTTGGTTTAACTTGTCCATCAGGCAGTCTGTGCTGGGAAAGAGTCACAGCTAAAATATTTCTCAAATTAGCTTAACCACTAAGATATCATATAGTGATAAGCTTGAGGTCAGGAAATTGAAGTGCGATCTTTCAAAAGCTGCTGTATCTAGATGAACTTCAGTACACCTGCCTCCTCAAGAAAACCCTAAGTTCCAAAAACTCAGTAATTCATCTTCCCTTCTACAGCCTTAGAGTACCAGGGAAAACTAGACCATCTATACCTGGGCCTGTGGTGAGGTAAGGCTGGTCTGCCATACCTTAAAACTTGCCAGGTGTTGGGATGTTGTGCATGGTGGTGAGAACTGCTGGTGATCTTTCACTTAGAGCACAGTTAAACAAAGTGCTTTGCTGTAATGACTTGTTATCTTAGTTCTAGCAGCAGCGAGAACCTGACAGAAGAATCCACAAAGACAGAGCCCCTGGAGAATCCTGATCTTTCTCCAGGGAGAGAGAAAAGCAAACTGACCGTGCCCTCCAAGCCAACAACATTAAAGTATGTAGCTTTCTTGTGACTTGTCTTTGCTAATCACAGTTGATTTAGGTGACAGCCCTGGCTAGACTGTTTTCAGCTTCAACTCAGCATGTGATGGTATCACATTTAGTAAACATCAGATCAAGGCAGTGATATTAGGATGAAATGTACTTCAACCACTGATCCTGTGCAAAGGGAAGCTTTTGCTTTTCATTCGAGGAAAAATTTGTTCTTGCTCAGGGATGAAGCATGCATACAGCAAATGTGTGAGCTTGATAGCAGTTAGCTGCAAGCCTTCTGGAGCAAACAAAATCCAAACAGATCTTTTCTAAAGAGTGTAATTTTATAATGAACGATGCTTCAGCAATGAAGTCAGAGATAAGCATGTCCCATTGCACTAACATCATGCTGTGAAGCAGGAAGGCATATCTCAGTCTTTTTAACGTGCTTCTGCAGGAGGACCAATGTTTCTGGCAAGGTGAAGAGTACAGAGGAGCAGGAGCTGGAGAAGATGCAGCAGTTGCAGCGGGAGGTTATGGAGCTGCGGAAGAGGAATGAGGAGTCTCTGAAAGCAGCTATTGCTGGAGCAGGTGGGCTCTAGCTGAATTGCAGATTGAATCTGTACTGGGCACAGCCAGAGAATGCTTCATAGAGCTGTACAAGTACCTTTAAAAACATTCTAGATTTTGTAACAAGTATTAGGATTAGGCAGCTTTTAATGTAGATAAACAAACCTGTTTCCAGGCAGTTTAGGGCTTGGTTTTTTGTCATGTTTTGAAAGGTTATAGGTGAGGTCTCTAACTCGAACAGTTTTTGGAAAGTAAATGTTTCCCCCACCTCCCCCCCAAAAAGTTTCCAGACCTTACATGCTCTTTTTCTTTAGGACAACCTATGAAGAGACCTGTTGGCCAAGTAACAAAGCCAATTGACTTCCACTTCTGCACGGAGAGTAGAGTTAAACAGCATGTGGAAAGCCAGCCTGGGAATGAGTACAAGGAGGTGGATTTTGCTGCGGTGCTGAGAAAGCATCCTCCTTCTCCGGTGAGAGCTAGAATATTGCCTGCAATCAGCTGACTAATTCTTGACATCACTTTCTTTCTGCTTTTGCAACACACGTGCTGCTGGTAACCCACAGAGAGGGTTACTGTAGGAGAGGCAAGCGTGGTGCAAATGTAACTGTTAGCTCACTGCGTATCTGCATTGCCACAGGACCCTAAAGGAACCTCTTTGAAAAGGGCCTTTTTAATGTCATATCTTCTGGTCGTTACACTTCATGCTTTAATCTTCCACTTCATACAGTTTCCCAATGTGCTTATGAGTGTTCAGACAGTTAAGACTTATGTCTAATGTTAAGTGTTATCTTCTTTTCAATATGGGGAAGGGATGGATACCTTGAATCGGAGAGGAAAGGAAATGTCATCAAAGCAGCTTGTGTTAAATGGCCATAATGACTGTAGTGGTTTGTTTCCAGGGGCGATTGCCAAAGGGACCCACTGTCCCCAAACCTTTCAACCTGTCCCAGGGAAACAAAAGAAAACTTGAAGAAACCTCATCAGAATACGTGTCCCTTGCTGAGCAGGTAGAAGCATTCCAAAAGCGCACACCTTCTCGTTACCATTTGAGGAGCCGAAAATCTGATGAAGGTGAGCAGTCCTGGCCAGGAGGCTGTCCACAGAGATGGTGGCAGAGCAAGAACGATGCTTTGACTACTCTACTGAGCAAACAGGTCTGTGTTGCAGGCCTTGCCATTAACTGCTGCTCTCTGTCACTTCAACTTATAGGCCCGGTGCCAGGAAAGGTGGTGAAGGCTCGGATCACAAAACCTAAAACGCCAATGCTTCTAACAAAGCAGCGCTTCAGACCTGTCACCAGCAAAACTACAGCAGAGTTAGAAGCAGAGGAATTGGAGAAAATTCAACAGTAAGTAAAGGTTTGCTCTAGTCCTCCAAGAGAGAATTGTACCACACTGGAAATACTTCAGATACCAAATATAATTTCTCAGGAACACCTTTTTTGCATAAAAGAATGAGTAGCATAGAAATATTGAGATTCTTCTAGCTTGTGTGTAACCCTCTGGCTCTGATCATAGGGATATGAAAGTAGCCAGTTCATTTTGAAGAAAGTGCTCTTAGGAGAGCTGATCTTGGGTACAGCTTATGATTAGTAAAGCAAACACAGTATAGTGGTATAGCCTGTGCATGCTTCAAAACTCTCCTGTAGACAAAGTTTTGGACTGCCAAGAAAGCAATCCATAAGGTTTTCCTTAGCGTGTTGCTGTTTCAAAAGCAAAGGAGGAATTACTAACTAGAGCTATGCACTACGTAACGTGTGTGTGTGTGGCACAACTGCTTCTGCACTTGAGTATTGCTCTTTTATGCTGTGCGAGAAGGCATTTGCTAGAAGCTTCATCTTGCCACGTACAATATGTGGTGACTCTCTTCATCGTTCCTGTGTAGGTACAAATTCAAAGCACGAGAACTCAATCACAAGATCTTTGAGGGTGGACCACTCCTGCCCAAGAAACCCCCTGTGAAGGAACTCACACAACCCATTGGCTTTGAGTTGGAAATAGAAAAAAGGATTCAGGAGCGTGACAGTAAGAAGCAGCAGGAGGAAGAGCACTTTGAATTCCATTCCAGGCCTTGTCCAACGAAAATCCTGGAGGAGGTTGTGGTAAGAAGCTTAGTAATACCCAGGTCTGGGAATTAGGACTGAGATAGCAATTAGCTTTAAAAAAATGTAGCTATATAGCATTATGTATTTAATAATCTTCAGTAAACACTGTCTGTCATTAGGTAAGAACTGCAATGAGTACGTACTGTGCTGGGTTGTTTCTCTCGTGCTTTTTTTCCTGGTACTTAAGCTTGGGTAACTCCTTACTGGCTCTTCTGAACAGGGCGTTCCAGAGAAGAAAGCGCTTCCTGTTACAGTCCCCAAGTCTCCAGTCTTCACCTTGAAAAACAGAATCCGAACAACTGGCAGAGATGAAGAAAAGGTAACTGCTGTGTGTAGTGTGTAGGCTGTCATCAAGCTTTCTGGTCCCACCACAGTGTCTGCCTTGGCCAGACTGCCGTACCTCTGCCAGCTGGGTGTGATGGGCTGGTTCCATTAGCCCCTTCCCTCCTGTTAGGCAGTTCTTCCAGGGGTTGTCTTTCTCTATGTCGTTCCCTTCTAACAATCTAGTTGCTGCTACTCATTTTACAAAAACTGAATTCTCACACAAAATGAAATAACTCAATTTAAACGTGAGGGCACTGACTAGGGTTCCTGAGGTGTTGCTGCTATGAATGAGGAAAGTGAGCTGCTTAAATTTCTGAAGGACACTGCCCTTCCCTATTCTGTTATTGAGAAGGGCAGGTATTGCACATAGACTGCAGGACTTCTTCCTGCAGTCACTCTGGATCCCTGGAGGTGGGGAGCAGGATTCAGAATGCATCAAGTCCTTCCTTCTTTCCCTCTTGTGAAGAGAGCGTTAAAGAATTACAGTCTAATTTGGATGAATCTAGAACTGACAGTGATTTGGAAAGAGGAAGAACTTGCCTGTGGTTCAGGATGCCTATAAATTGGTACTCTCCTGATTTTCTAATTTTCATAGTGTCCCGTGTGTTTGCTTGACGCTGCTGTGACCCTTATTAGAGGAACTCTAGTATTGATGGCTTTGTGTGACAGAAGTTGTAGTCTTTCTACAAAAATAAAAAAACCTGGTGCTATGTCAGATCCTAACACTAATATCACTTTAGGAAAAAGAGGCAGTCCCTACGATCAAAGCTAACCCGATGCCACATTATGGAGTGCCCTTCAAACCTAAAATGCCAGAGCAGAGGCATGTGGAGGTTTGCCCCTTCTCTTTCGATGCTCGTGACAGAGAGCGGCAAATACAAAAAGAGAAAAAAATAGAAGAAATGCAGAAGGAAGAGGTAAGATCTAAAAGCTACCTTGGCTTCCAGTCCTTAAGTAAAAAGGATGTGGCAGGACTTGCCTCTTGCTGATGGTTGTTAAATTTCCAAAGCTTTTTGCCCTTGAGGAATGGGCAAGTAAGATCTCAAACTGTTTCTTTCAGGTGCCAAAGTTCAAAGCGCTGCCTCTACCTTACTTTGACCACGTTAAACTGCCAGAAAAGAAGGTCAAAAACCCAACTCAGCCTGAACCATTCAATCTGCAGGTTGATGAACGGGGAGCTGCCAAGCTACAGAGCTGGAAACAGCAGGTGGGTTGAAAAAAAACCAAAAAAAAGGGTTTGACTAGACTTAAAGCAGCTAGTGGAGCTGCGATGAACTTCAGAAAGTGTCCTGCTGGAATTGAATCAGGATCCAAGTTTGAGCAATGAATTATCCTGTCCTTGGTGTGAAACTTGTGCTATGGGTTAAGGATTGGTGGCTTGGTTTTTTCCTTTCCCTTTATGGTAAGTGATGGGATAAACCACAACTACCTGAACAGCTGGGGGGTATTTTCTAAGCAGCAACTATGTGCAGCTGGATCCCTTTGACCATCTCTGTGCTTGGGGATTTATTTGGCATATAAATAAGATAATGCCTTTCTCATGTGAAGTTTGGCCTGGACACCTAAAATCTTCAAGCTATTTTTGGCAAAAGTAACTAGCAGGCAACAAGTGACACAACTTCTTGACTTTAATATAATTTTCTATGCAAATGATTTGATCAAAAGTCAAGCTGACTTTTCCAGTGTTGGGGGCGCTTAAGTCCAGGTGGAGGGAGTTGGTCTTTTTGTTATGCCTGGCACTTGATGGGCTCTCTTCTCTTACAGCTTAAAGAAGACTTGAAAAGGCAGAAAGAGGCAGCATGTTTTAAAGCTCGTCCCAACACTGTGGTGTACCAGGAGCCTTTTGTGCCTAAAAAGGAGAATACGCTGTTATCAGGTGGAGTTACAAGCACTTGCTACACGGTCTTGGCTGATAACTCAGAACTGATGCAATTAAATGATGATTAGTCTGGCTGTTGCCCCTTCTTTATCAGCGCAGCCAATAGTGCCTTGCACTTAATCAACTAATTCCCTAACAGCTTGTGTCCCCGGGGAGTGGAGGAGTTTCCTCTCACTGCCCCCCTGTCCCGCACTAACGTGGCAGCTGTATTTAACAGCTCTGCTGCAATTGGGGGATGATTGATGTGTGCTAGCTCAGGATATGGGTAAATACTATGCAAGGAGCTCCCTGTAGAGACAGCTGGCGTTTCTGCAGCAGCTGTCAGTCTTTTCCTCCCATTTCTAATGAGATGAAGGCATCTACAGCTTAGGCTAAACTAAACTTTGTAGGATATAGAACCAGCCAAAAACTTGTTTGTACTAACGATTGTGTGCTTGCTCCCTCCTGTGAGAACACCCGTGATGGGGCTAACATCTGCATTAACACTGCTCACGTTTGGGTGTAAAGTTTTTTATCTTCCTGAAGCCTGGAGGTATCTACTAACTCCCCTTGCAAGGTGAAGTGCTCCAGAGGGAGCCTTCGTTTGATGCTAGTGCTGCTCTGCTTTACGTGACTGTCTTTGCTTTGTTATCTCCTCTATTTCTAAACTTAGAGAGCCTTTCTGGTTCCATAGTTCCTGAAAGCTTTGAGCTGGCAACAGAAAAAAGAGCTAAAGAGCGGCAACAATTTGAAAAACGATTGGCGTATAAAGAAGCCTTGAGGGAGAGGCATGAGGAGCAGGTCAGACAGCAGCAAGAGGAGCGTGAAAAGGAAGAAATTGCTAAGCTAAGACAAGAACTGGTAAGTGAGCTATTTCTGAACTGGGCCCGTAAAGTAACGCAAAGGGATGTGTGAATATACTAAATGAGCTAATGTCAATGTCGAGCTGCATTAAGATCGTCTTTTCGAGCTTCCTTGCTGCAAACTGACTCCTCGTTAACTTTACAACAGGTCTTAAAAAAAAACAAAAAAGGCAGCTCTACTGAGATGACTGACTTCTGTAGCTGTACGTGTGTAGTCATTGCGGTGGAATGATCTCTCTAAAATGCACAACTCCAAAATGTGCCTTGCACGTTCCTGGTGGCTCCCTCCAGTGTCCTCAGCAGTGCGGTAGTCTTGTAGAGAGACACCTGCCTTCATCCCACCGATGGCTCACCTGCAGGTTTTGGCTTCATCATGACTTGCAACCATTTACTTCATTTTGTCCTTGATTTTTATTTTTTTACAGGTTCACAAGGCAAACCCAATACGCAAATACCGCAGCGTAGAAGTGAAGCCCAGTGATCAGCCACTGACTATGCCGAAGTCTCCCAACTTCTCAGACAGATTCCGGTGCTGACGTGCATCCACGTGCCAGCGGGAGGAAGATCCCATCCCTCTCCACTCTCTCGACAGGCAGAGAGGGAACAGTTGTTTTTTGTGTGACTGCTCAGTCTCAACTCTTATACTTGGTTGCATTTATTATTATATTGAGTAGTTTAACTCCACCTGAGGCAGGTGGCTGAGGCATGGCATACGGGCAGTGCCACACGGCCTCGCTTCACACCTAGGCATCTTTTTCTCTAAAGACTACACCAGGTTTTATATTGTATACAAATATTGTGTACCTGAACTAAATAAAAATTCCTGACCTGATCGCTGTGTCTTCCTAATGGGCCCATCCCTCTCCTGCAGAAGAGTTGTCAGTAAAGGGCAGTTGGTGAAAACACAAGGATGTGCAAATCTGGAAGAGCTGGCTTGGCTTTGTACATCTCAGTATTGGTTTCAAGTGTCTATTTCTTAAGCTTTTAATCTGCATTGTGTTTGAATTGTGTTAAGTGATGTGACTTCTGCAAGCAGGTGTGACCCTTGTCGATGTTTAGATGAGTGCTAATGTGAATCTTACCCATGCTTTGAAGTAGTTTTCTGTACATTAGAGCATTAAACCTTCTGCTTTTCTATAGCTGAAGTCGTTTTATTTGGGGAACCGCTTGACTGGCAAATAACTTGCTGTAAAGCTGCCTCCCCAGCTCCTGCCAGTGCAGTTCTCCTGGCTGAAGACACATCTTCTCCTGGCCAGTCTAGCACGGCTCTCAGAACTGAATATTTGTGCTCTGATGTGCTGGAGGGCAGAACTTCCATCATTGTAAAGAGGTGATCAAATTTTAGATTAAAACTTACTAAGAAGGACTTCTTACCTTAGCATTGTGATGTGATTTCTTACCTTGTCAGACTGTGTTTAGCCCTTTCCTTGGACTTGCCTTAACAAGAAAGATAAATCCAAAAGGCTTTGTGAGGGCAAGAAGGGACTTAGGGGTACAACTACTCCAAATGATGCTCTGGGATGCTGCTGAGATGAGATATTTGTGTTGCTGTTACCTGTTCTAACACAGGTGATGGTGTGGTGGTATTTCCTGAGCCGAAAAGGGACTTGCAAAAACAGGCTGGTGTGGCAGGTGACTGGAGCTGAGCTTGAAGCTATTGGTAGAAAGAATGAGAGCAAACCCTTGGAAATGAACAACTTTGGGCTGGTTTGGCTTTTTTTATAGGTGTCTCACCTTTATTGCTTGCTGGAACCTGTGTGAGCTGGGAAACTTAGAATTCATATGTCCAGGTAAGACAAACTGTTTCTTGTTGTCATCTTGCTTTCATTTCCTTTGAATTTGGATACCACTGGAGAAGTATTCTTCGAGTGTGTGACTTTTTATTTGGATTTTTGTTTGGGTGGAGAAGAGAGGGAGTTCCAACTTGTCTGGTGTGGGCATCCAGCTGAGGGGTTTGGTACTGTCTCGTTAACCTCAACAAGGTGTATCAAGCAATTGCTGCTGTTTTATTCCTCGTCTGAGAGAAATGACAGAGGCAGAATGTTCTCAAAGAGCTAAATTCAAAGGCAAGCATTTATTGTACCCAAGGATGACATTTCTGGAGGGATTCTCCAAAAAAGTGTGATGCTCAAGGGCTGTCACTGCAGAGCCACAGCCGGTGGTGAGCAAGCGTTTTGGAGGGATGTGCTGAACCTCACAGGTGCTTCAAACTTTTCTCTGCTTGGATTAAAAGAGGAAAATGCACCTCCACTAAAACAAGGGTTCTTTAAAAAAGAAAAAAAGTTAAAAAAAGCTATTGTGCAGTTAATAACTGAGAGCAATGTATTTTGAGGAAGCGTGTGGGACTAAAGGATGAGTGACCCTGTGACAGCAGGGCTTGTCAGAATGGGGAGATAAGAAGCAAGGCTCCTTTTTGCTGAGGTTTTGGCTTCTCCTTCCTTTCTCTTGAGGATGGTGGTGCCAGAACTGGGCCTGAAAGGTCGACCCGGTCACAGAGGATGCCTTGAGCTGCATCGTGCTGACTGTGCGGGTAGCCCCGTGTCGCTGGGCTGAGGGTAACGAGGGACTGTTGACAGCAGCAGCCTGGCCCTGAGGCTGTTTGTCACAGGTAACTTGACAGCTCTGCTGATGCACAGTTTACAGGATTGACTGGAGCAAGAGGATGCTTACGAGTTCCTCTTGAGGAAAAATCTGCGTGGATCTGAGCATTTCTGTTGCAGTGGAGCTGTTCCCTGTCATCTGCTGGATGGGGACACGACGGGACCTGGAATGTGCGGTCAAGAGAACTTCTGCTGCAGCCTGGAGTTCCAGCTCCTCCGGAGCAGGCAGCGTGTGGGCAGCAGGAGCAGTAAATGTTTATGGCGAGTCAGAAAAAAAGCCTGAATGATGATGAGCTGGGGAAGAATGTAAAGGCGAGCAAGATGACAAGGCTGCTGAGCTGGAGCAGATATCGATCCCTGAAGGATGGAGCAGCTGGATTTCTGTGACAGCCCTACATGGCCTCTGCTGCAGACCTGAGGAAGGGTTTGTATGCCTGACAGCTTGTCAGTTGTTTCCCTAAGGGTAGCGTTGGGTCTAATAAAAGATATTACCTCTTCCCGCAAACACAGCCTCTTATATTCCTCATACACTGCAGACTTAGCAAAAGGGAGCCCCGGGCTGCTGTGCCCTGCCAGGGTATCTGGCGTTTGGCAGAGATCTCGGAGTCATCCTGGGGATTGTCACAGGCTGGTGGGGGGCGGGTGGTCAGTGTAACCTGCCCTTTTCACTAGGGGGAAAGTGTTGACATGTTGGAAAAACTGCTCTAGCCTAGAAAATGTGTAAATGATGGGTGTCCTGGAGGAGCTGAATGTTAATGGGGATGGGGTTTAGCTAAGGCTTCAACAAGGATACAGGGGCAGGTGATTTTCCCAGTCCCAGGAGATTTAAAGTGAGAGAATAAAGTTACAGTACTGGAGCAGATTGGGATTTAACGAAGTGCTGTCTTAGCACATGCCATCAGGGTGAGGGTGGGTTGACAAACTGATGTAAAATCTATGTTCTTGTCGTGTGGGTTTTGCAGGAACATTCTTGTATTCAAGAACTCAAAGATTATCACCTTTATGAATGTGCTTTCAGAGCAAGTGGGGCTGGAAGGAGGAGACACTGATCAAGGAGAACTGGATCCAAAATCTTTCTCTGATGCGTTTCTAGTTCAGTTGTTACCAAAGTAATTTGCTGAAGAGATGGGAACTAAAAGGCAGACGAAGATTTTCTGGATTTTTATGTTGAAGGGTAGCTGAGAAGGGCAAGATCTTATTATTTTTATGAAAAGGCTTGATGATGCGCTCAAAACTATTGGGCTACCTTGTTGGCTGCTGGCAGGGGCAGCCTGTGCATGGGATTTGGATCCATGTCCAGTGCTCCCTTGTGTCACTGCTGGCCCCGTTGCTGTTCTTGAGGTGTTGCATGGCTCTGGAAGCTCTTCTGATGGTGTTGGGATTTTTCCCTGTCTTTTCCCTTCACTTTGATGGGACCTGTCACGACACAAGCAGAGCTCTTCGGGGGAAGTCCTGGGTGCTGATGGAAGCAGTTAAGTTGCTGCCTGTGTGCCCAGGTCTGTCCCCACTGGGACAAGCAGGCTGGCTGGCTTGTGTTACAGGGTATGGCTGGGATTCAGGTGGAGATGTTGTTCTCGCCTGCCCTGCTGCTCGATTTAGACAGGGTATAGGGTTTCCTGGAGAACAGGCAGGGCTTGGCTGCTCAGAGAAGCCTCCCTTTACCCATGAAAAGCATAAAGGTTAAAGTGTGCTGCCCGAGTTGTGACAACGGCGTAGCTAGGGAACTGGCGTGCTTGATGCTTTGCCAGATATGCCCAGGACAGGCTGTTTTCCAGCTGCAGCCAACGTAGACTCTGGCTTAAGTTCCTGAATGGGCAGGAAAAAAAAAAAAAAACACCACCACCCCGGCTTGAGGAACCTCTGCAAAGACCTGCAGGGCTGTGCTGGTCATTGGAGTATGGGGTTTTGGACCATGGCATCTAAAATCCTGCCCTTCATGCAGTACTACACGTCTTTCTCATGAGGGGACTGTCTTTGGCTTATTTCCCTTCGTCCACAGATTAATTTTGTCTTGTGATGCCCAACATCCATCGCTTTCTTTGGACAACCATTTCCATGGCTCCCCAGCACCCAGGTGCCCACTCTCCACTTTGATTCCTCACCTTGTCCTAAGGCTTCACCCCTGGGCACCAACCCGGACTCTCGGTGAGCGGGTAAGATTGCAAGTGCCCTGGGAAGGCTGGCTGCCCTCCAGACAGGAGCTCCTGCCCTCCTTGGAGAATTTTATCCCAGATTCCACAGCACCAAACCTTCTGTGGGGCACGGCTGTGGCACATGGGCTCCCGCTCCCCTGAGTGGATGTGCTCTTTCTACCTGGGGCTTGCTGGGAGGGCGCAGAGCTGGAGGCTGGCGGAGAAGTGGCAGTGCGTGCCTAGAGTGGCATTGGTGGCCTCCAGGTGCCCGGCAGCCCTTGGCCAGAGGAGGGGAGAGACAATTCCAAACTGTACGTTGGCGATGACAGTCGGTGGGCAGAGTCCCTGCTGCCTGAGGCACGACATCTCACCAGTTATTCCTGCTGGTGTGTCCTGCAGAGGCTGAGCTGGGGGGACTCCCGCTTCCCGTGGGAGCAGCGGCTGTGCCGGGAACGGGTGTCGTGGGTGCTGATGATTCTCCAACCTCTACACGTACACAACACCCTCGGCGCTGCTGGTAGGAGCTGTGTGCCTGTTCCTTTGTGATTCTTCTTGGTTCTCATCGCGTTCTAGGTCCTGCCCCTGATTTTTGGGAAGAGGGAGGTTCTCCAGCAAGGAGCTGGGCTTGCTGAAACTGGAGTGGGAGAGCCCAAGAGCTGTGTCCCTGGCTGTGTCCAGCTGAGGAAGCATTGCTCTTGCATTGAGGTGGTGGTGGATGCCTGTGGTGCTGGTTTTGCTGTCAGGACTAGCTGGTGCTCCAGGGGAGACAGCTCCAGCCACAAGTTCCACTTTCTCCAAAGCTTAAACCACACCTGGGGGTTGCCCGTGCGGCAGGGCTGTGAGTCATGGCTGGAGGCTGCAGCAGGAGGGGAGGTGGGAAGGGTCCCTTGGCCAGTGCTGTGATCAGGGTGAGCCAGAAAAGCCCTGGCTCCCTCCCCTGCTCTCCAGCTGCCCCCCGAGGTTGGAGCAGCACCTCTCCCATGGGTGAGACAAATACTGGCCTTAGGCTGCTGCCCCTGACAGGGAAAGGGCTCGGGGAAACCTTTTGTTTCTCCTCTTGCACTGCTCACTGGTGCTCTCCTCTGTCACAAGAAGGAGGGCTGTACTCCTGCCCTGCTGGCCTCTCACTTATGTGTGATGTTCTGGGCCTTTGTGCTCCCCCCAGGAGTTGCCCAGGGCCAGGCAGGACAGCAGCACCTCCAGGACATGGGGATGGCACGTCCCCATCCTGGCTTGTCTTGCTCTCCATGCCGTATGTGAACCATTTCTCCTCCAGCAAAGCCCATGGTGTGCAGAAACCGTTGCCTGGATGGGAGCTGGGATTTGACAACATGGAGCAGCCCGGTCCCCTGCCCTGCCCGGACAGCGTTACATCCTCCTGGAAGATGCTGCAGGCAAGGTGAGTGCTGCTCCTGGGATGCTGATGCTGCCCATGCTGGTGGCCTTGGCTCGGCTCGGCCGTGTGAGTCCCACGTGGGAGCAGCCGGGCTCGGTGTCTGGCAGGACTTGAGCCCCACGTGGCCGTGGGATGGAGAGCTCAAGAGGAGAGACCCGGCCGTCAGCTGGCAGGGCCCGAGGCTGGGGGAGCCCGCAGTAATCTCAGCCTCCCTGAGGGCACCCGGCCAGCCCTGCTCAGCCCCAGGGAGAGTCCCGCTGCCCAGCAAGTGCCAGCGCTCGGCCCTTCGCTGCCCCAACCGCCGGTGGAGCCCCGTGGAGGAGCAGGGTGTCCCTGCCTGTACCCAGCTGGGGGTAGCAGGGAGTGATTGGGAGGGGGATGCCCAGCGCAGGCCCCTGCCTGACCCCCAGCAGCCTCTGCCATCGCTTTTTCTTTCGCTGCGAGCTGCTCTCGCTGCTTTATCTCCCGTCACCGAGCTGCAGCCTCCCCTGTCCCCTCCAAAGCAGCACCAGCTGCGGGCGAGGGACCAAGCCCTTCCTCCTCTGCACTGGCATTCCTGCTGCCTTGACATGATAAATGGGTGTTCTGGGTTTTTAATAGTTGGTATTATTGGAGTGCTTTCGCCTGGCAGAGCTGGCCGGGGAGGGCTGGGTCCAGTTACCGGGGGTTCCTCCTGCAAATTCTCCCCCCTCCTGCCCACCTCCGCCCCCAGCAGCAACCCGAGCAGTGTGCCCTTGGTGAGCAAGGCTTTCCTCATCTTAAAGTTCAAAGATTTAAAGTAAACAGGGCTCTGCTGGGCGGGGGAACCAGGCAGAAACCTGGCATAGCCCTTGGGAATCAATCAGCTTCGGGACCCTGCATGGCTGTGCCCTTGCCCAGCTTTGCCCATGGTCTCTGCATCCCCTGGCACAGCGTGGACCCCGTGCCCCCTTCCCCAGGGCTTTTCCATGCCCAGATTCAGCCCCGCACAGTCCCTGATGCCATGCCCTGGGGTGCAGCACCCTGGCAGCACACATTGCACCTTCAGCAGGGGCTGGTGATGCCCCTGCAGCACCCATCCACAGTCTGACCCCTCCAGCAGAGCCCCCCAGTTCCTTTGTTTCTCTCCCTGATGCCCCAAACCCTTCATTTCCCAGGACGTTGGAGTCTTTTAACTGGTTCCTGGAGGGGGCTGCAGCCTCTGACTGGGTTCACAGCTGCTGTTGCTTTTTCCTTTGGGGACCGGCGGGTGCCACATCGTGCTCGGGGAGTGTGGGGTCCTTCGGGCTGGTGACGGTGGGCAGAGCTGGCCACAGCTCGGTGGCATGAGGGGCCAACACCATCACTGAGCTTCTCCTCGCCACCATCCCCGTGGGGTGGCCGGTGGCCGCCTTATGTCACCTGTGGGCACCTTGGAAGCGCTTGGCCCCCTTGGACCATGTCCAGCTCAGCCACACCGCTCCCCCCCCACTCCCCCCGGGATGTTTCTGGGGTGCTGCCGTGCCCGGTGCCAGCCCTCCCTGTGGCTCCATCCCCTGCGCTGTGTCTGCGCGTCCCTGGCCCGCGGGGGACAGGGAAGAGTGGCGTGTCCTTTGAACGGGCTCCAGCAGTGACAGGTGCTGGGAAAGGCGAAGCGGGACGGCTCTCGCTGCTGTAAAGGATCCTCCTCTGCCCGCACTAATCCGGCTCCGTTACACCCCAGATAGAAGAGGCTGCTCCCTCCGGGCGCTGCCACAGTGCGGATGCTGCCCTCCTGACCGCCCTCCGCACCGGGACCCAGGTAAAGGGGACAGGGGGGGGTCCCCCTGCGGCCACCCCCTCGGGGCACGGCGGTGGGGGATACTGGGGAGAGCAGAGCCCCCAGCCCCGGGAGACACACCTCAGTTCCCACAGTCTCCCTGTTACTGAGCTGTAGGACCTGGGAATGCTCGACTGGGAACCAACTGCTTATAGTTCCTTTCCCAGTAAGACCAGTAAGTGACTCTCCTGTTGCTGGGATGGTCACTGGTGGGTTTATTCCAGGTCTGGGCAATCCTGGCCTCTGGCTGGGTGTATAGGCTGCCCAGGGGGGGTGTTTTTGGACAGAGTGAGGAGAAGAGGCTGGGCAGGGATGGGCAGCGGAGCCTGGGGCAGAGCGGGGATTTGGGGATCGGATGCTGGGCTGGAGGGAATGGGGTGGCAGCTCACGCAGGTTCATGGGCACCAACAGGTCCCCTTGGTGGGGACCACTCGGGCAGGAGCCGTGGTGCCCAAGGGGCAGCGCTGGTGGCTGTTGGGGCTGGGGGTTTGCGTGACCCCTGAGCAGACGGGGCTCTGCCTGTGCAGCTGGACCTGCCCGTGTGGTTCGGGGTGGGCGGTGGTGGGACCGTGCCAGGGAGCATCACCTCGCCTGATCCCCACCCCACCGGCCTGGGGGCAGAGATGCCATCTCCTGCCCCGCCATGGGGGGGGACGTGGCCCTGCCTTGGCAGCCCGGCCGCACCGCGCTGGCTGTTCGCACGCCGGAGACCCCGTGGCAGCGACAGGTGCCGGCGTCAGGCCATCGATCAGTCACCGCCGAGCAGATACCGGGGCACAATGGGATGGTGCAAGGGACCGCCGGCCACGTGGGGCCCCCGGCTCGGTGCCACGCACTGGGTGGC
>JAHREE010135062.1:0-16879 GCA_033628505.1 Tringa tobata | reverse complement strand
CCCAACCCAAGCCATTCTGAAGCTTTCCAATGATATTATTTCCATTTGCTTTTGGTTTGAACGGAACCACAGAGTTCCTTTGTGCTAATTACAGAATTCAAATGAATTCCAGAAAAGGAGTGTGAAAAATATCTCCCTGCCCAAACCAGGTGACATTCAACACCATCGATTCCCTCTTGTCCCCTTCCCAAAGCCTTCACTGAAATTATGAACCTGAACGACATTCCCTTTCCCAACATCAAACCTGTTAATAGAGCAAGCAAAAAACCACATATTTTAACCAGCTCAACGGTTCTCCTCGGGTCAGACCTGCAAGCAGCCAACGTATGAGCCCCTGTTACTGCATCCTAAAACTTTTTGTCTACGTGTGGTTTAAAAATCTGTGTTTGATGGTTGAAGAAGACAAGGCAAAGCAAGCATACTCTTACATCCATTCCTTTCAAAGTCATCTATTTTAATTTACAATCTGCAAGATTGTATGAGTGTAGATAGATAATTAAATGAATATGGGAGGTGGTTCACCTGGGATATTTGAACATTTAGGGCTGACAGCCTAACAAGTTCCTGCAAGGTAATAAGCCTGGGGCTGGCATCTGGGAGCTCAGGGGATGTCCACACGATTAAAAGCAGCTGAGGCATCTCTTGGTAACTGAGCCTTAATGACGAGGCTGGGAATTTAATTCCATCATCTTAAGCCATCGGGTCGGAGAAATCATTTAAATAATCCTTTATATTTGCAACAGGTAAGGAACATGCGTGCAGCCAGCAATGTCTGCTCAGCTGATGGGTGGTGACCCCACCAGGAGACAGGACAGATCCCCTCCACGATGCTCCAGAGGATGGTGAGGGTTTCCCTGTGCCCATCATCTGCATGTGAACACGTACGTGCTGCTGCTGGAGCACCCAGCGCTCTCCAGATCTGAGGACTCAGATACAACACACCATCTCTGCACCCCAGGTACTGCCACAACAGACCAACTTCCCCCCCCCTCCCCAAACATCTGGAATCCAGACCAGAGAGAATTTACTCCTTTCCTCCTCTGGGAAACAAGATGAATGAACCTGCCCGGCCGACCTGAGATTGTTCAAAGGGACAGATGATATATCAAGATCTCTCCCGCTCCCCGCATCTCAGTCTCGAGGCAATCTGTCCTCTGCTTGGTCCCTGGCAAGAGGCAGCACCAGGAGAGCATCCTCTGTTCTCCAGGAAAAAAACCCTTCACTCTCCACTGGAGCAGAAGGAGGCTGCTGCTCGTTCCGTGACACAGATTACCAGCAGAAAAAGCAGATTTGCAGAAGTCACAGTATTTGGCAGAAATGCTGGCGGAATTTTCACCGGGAGAAATTTGTTCCCTTCAAATAACAGCAAAATGCTTTGGTTCAAGCAGACAAGCAGCCTTTCTCTCTGCCCCTGCTGTTGCATTTCCCCTCATTATGACTTCTTAGGCTGAATTACCCTTTCCACTGACAATTAGGTTAGCAAAGTAGCTATTCAGGAGCTTGTATTTTGACTTAATGAAAGCATGTCATTAAAACCCAGCCCACCAAATATTCGGATGTTCTCAAAGCAGGAAGCTTTCCTAAATTCAACTGCATGTCAGTGTTTGATCTTTTGAATTCATCTCCATTTTTGTAAAGAACACAGATGTCACAATAAAGCAGCTTGACTCTCCTCAGCTAAGCCAATGCCATCTCTTCCTCACATGCTCAGGTCTCCGTGCAACCAGCTGCAGAAAGGGTTGGGCAGCTTTGAGCTTCTGAGAGTTAAGTGAGAAGCCAGGCAAGAAGGTCATAAACCACTCAGAAGGACAAGTTACAAGGAGGACAATTAATAACCAAGAAAATCAAAGACTTGGTCTCAAAGCAGGTGCCTCAAAGTCGGGTCACTCTTCTTCAACCTGAACTTCTAGTTCCAAAAACCCAGCACCTCTGGGTTCCACCTCAATAGACTGGATTTTCTTTTTATCATTAAGGGCATGTTCTGGAACTCCACTTCCAACTCCTCTTTAATCCAAATTAAAGAAAATATCCCAGGACTATTCCAACAAGTTAAAATTTCTCAAGGACTTTCCAACTCTGGTAAAATGAGAAAAGTGTAAGGAACAAGTCAAGGAAGCATAAGGAGAAAAGCAGAGCTTCAAATACCTGTTTATTACAGTCACAAATTCATCCAGGACACAAGTGGATGCTCTCAAGGTGGGATGAACTCAGGGGTTGGGGTTTCTGTAACATCTGTTACTGTCTGCAAAAAAAAAAAAAGTGAGCTATTTCAGACACATCATGCTAATTGTAAAATCTTCATTCATTACGCTTATGAGAAAAATCTGTTTGGATATTTCAGGGATGAGGGGGAGCTCCAGTTCCACCCCAACATGCCCACCAGGGTTTTGCGTGGTTCTTGCCACACTGGACAGGGCACCACAAGCAGTTTGGGAGGATACTGTGAATGCAGGAGGGAGACCACAACATCAGCCAAGAGGGCAGAAATGTTTGTAAACGTGAGATGAGGAGGGGAGAAGGGCTGGGGAAGGAGCACGGGTTAGAGCATCACTGCTAAAATGCAGATGCAACATCTTTGCCTGGGAGGGGATGGGAGCTGAGGTCCTGGAGTCCCTGGCTGAGCTGGGGCTGCTGAGGAAAAGCCCCAGAGAAGCCATCCAGTGCCCCAGGGCTGGGCTGATGGGCCACAAGGAAGCTTTGACATGTCAAGGGGAAACCTGCATCTCCCCAATCAGTGGCCAATCTCACCCGAGCCACTCCGCCTTGTGTTCCAGCACATGCCCAGGTCCAGCAGCTAACCCTGCTGTTTTACCCCAAGCAGAGCTGGATTGAACCCCCTTCTCAGCCTCTTCTCATCTCCGAGCAAGCTCAAAATCCAAACACAGAGCAAACGTATTGAAACTAAGGCTTCCAAACCCTCCTCTCCCTCGCCCCGGGTCTTGCTGGCTGGGCCTGGCTCCAAGGCTGATGCATCTCCTCCAAGCCGTGAGCATCTCACACACGACCCCAGCAACCTCCCCAGCTCCAGCCTCTCCCCACCCAACTTCCCAGCGGATGGAGGGGGGAGGAAGGGGGAAGAAGCACGAAGCCCCAGAGCGATGGGCTCCGCTGCACTTTAGCTGTGAATGGAGAGAACAGAAAAGCAACTGCCTCCAGGAGCAATTGCTTCCACAACCCTCACCTTAGACATCTGCCTGAAAAATGGAAAAAGAGCAGGGGAAGGGAGGAAGAAAATAAGGGAAAAACAAAAAAAAAAAAACATAAAAAAACCCCAACCCAGCCCAAAGGCTTCACATCTAATTGATTTCCTGATGGAGACGGCTGTTTTATCGCTTCTATTTATCGAGCGTACCTGTGCTGGAGAGCTGCGGTGTTTCTGCTCCCCAGGGGTTGCTCCCTCCATCCCAGCCTTCAGAGTGAGGACGACGGCCCCATCCTCTTCCACTGCTCTTGGCAGCCCCCAGCCCTGATGGAGACGGGCAGGAGGGTTCACACTGTTAGTTCTGCCTTTCCCTGGCAGCGTGGTCCTGCCCCACTCCAGAGCTGAGCACCAAAATAGGCTGATTTCTACCTAAAAGGGTCAGCTTTCCCTAAGCTATGCCACATATCCACTGAAAATTTCTCTTTCAGAAACCTATAACTGCATTCATTTTCAGCTTTCCAATCAAAGGGGGGAAAAAAAAAAAGTAGAAGTTTTCCTCTGTAGTGGAGATGGAGGGAAAGGGATTTTTTTCCCCCATCAGCTTTAGCTGCGACACATTTGTTCATGTTTTCCCGATGCAGGGAATGCCCTGGTGAAGCTGTTATTTGCTGTCCCTTGGCTCCCAGTGCCACCAAGGGGACAGCAATAACCAGCAGGTCCCCAGCCACTGGCAACAGCTCCTCTGACCCAGCTTTTTGGGAAAGGGAATATCCACACGGCCGTTGACTGCTCTCTCCAGTTTACTTCCATCAAACATCCTGCCTCCCCCAATAATGCTAATAAATGCTAATAAATACAATGCATGGATTTTAAGTTGTGATGGTGTTCTCCTTGGGGAGCACCCCACGGGACAGGGTGGGATTTGGGCTGAACTCATCCTGTATCAACTACTGAAGTCATTTAGACATGGTCAAGGCACATGGAACTCCAGCCCCACAGCAGAGGGGCACAAAAAGCATCCTCCGTGTGATCTGTGCACGGGGAATTATTTTCCCCTTCTGTTCCATTCCCTATAACTATATATATATGTCCCTATATAACTATAAGCTGTTTCAGCACCTAAAAAAAAACACCCAGGAAAATTTATTGCAATCACAGGCTGTTCCACCCATTTTTGCACCCCGGGGTCTGTGTTACAAGGTTTGGCTGCTGCTCCCCACCATCCCTTTCCACCTCCGGAGCACCAGCGACTTCCCTGGCATTCCAGCAAATGGATTTACTGGCCGTGTCCCAGTGCCCAGCCTGGCTCAGCAGAAGGAGCCGGCGCTCCGGCGTCCTGCCACGAGTAGCAATCAACCCCCGTCTGCTTTGAGGGTTTGGCAAGAAACCTTTTGTTTGGGCTCCCGGGCCATCTCTCCCCCTGCAAGCCGGCATTTCTCCGAGCAGACTGGGGAAGAGCCGACTGCAGCACTTCAAAAGAAAAGTTCACGCATGGGTAAAGGTCCTTTAAAATGGGATTAAAAATTCACATTTTTGCCCCATATTTTTTTGACGTTTCTAATCAAACCTATCCTGAGAGAGATACAAGAATGGGTTTAGCTCGCTATTTTTTCAGTGATAAGACCGTCAGTCACGGGGAGACTTTGGTGGCTATTTCTAATAAGCATTTTTTTTAAATTCCTAAAAAAAAACCCCCACCCTTTATCTGAAACACTTATCTAAAGTCGAAAGATCCCATTGAAAACTTAAAGTTCAAAGCTTCTCATTATAAAAAAAAAAATATTAAATTCTCTCCACAACACTTCAATTGTTGCATTTTTTACCAATTTTGCCTGAAGTCTGGCTATACCAAAACCCCTCTCCTCCACCAGAGTCCTAAGCCAAAATGAGATTTAGCACTGAAAAAAGCCCACTTCAGCAGAGTCACTTCTGTGATGCCCAGAAGCTCCACGGGGTCCCCTCTTTGCCTTCTTGCCCCATCCTCCCCAGGGAAGTGAAGCCCAGCATTACGCTGCCCTTTAAAGCCGTTATTTCCAACGTGGGGCAGGGCTGCTGGAGGGGGTGTCCTGGGGGGTTTTTGTGCTCAGCAGCAGGTAGATGGCCTTTGATCCCACATGCCACCCGGGGCAGAAGGGCTGGTGGATAAGACTCCGCGGAGACGGGCTCCGTAGCCATCCCTCCTTTCCTAATTCCCTTCTGAAGTGCTGGAGCCACTGTCACCTCTCATTAAAAGAAGCGAATGCCCTTGTTTTAATTTCTAACCAGAGCGAACTGGATAATAACATTAATCCCGGCAGGGGGTGGCAAGAGAAGGCACCTCCTCGCTTCGAATGTTTGGACAAAAAATTTGCTCTCATTAGGGCAGAAGCCCAGGAGATGTCGCCTTTGTAGGGCTGGCGGGACGGCCCACGATGGGGCTTTGTTGCATCTCCTCCGAGAGCACCCAGGCTGTAATTGGGGCCAGGCAATGGTCAGGGGACCAGAGGGAGGGACAAAAAGGGAAAGGAAAGCTTCATGTCTCCCAATCTCCTCTGTAAATCCACATTCTGCTGCAAAATACGCTCCTTGGCTGCTGGTCCCACGTGCTCCCGAAAATCAGGAGCAACACGGTCAGCATCAGGCCGTGGATCTCCTTAGTGGTAAAGGAGGGTCAAACCCTGCCTAGTGCTCAGGCTGAGGGATGGTACCCACTGCTCTGGGAGAAGCGTTCCACGTCACACCAGGAAAGCCCAGTACTGAGGGCAAAGAGACTAATTCAGCTGAAAAGACCTGAGCTGGAAGGGGGGACCCACGGGAGAGACCCAGAGGTGTCCATGGGTCCTTTTTCCCAATACGTGGGGAGAAAAGGGGGAGGAAAACCACCTAAGCTGCTCACGCTTTGTTCCTATTTCTCCTTGGACATGTATTCATTTTTCCCATCATTTTCAGGAGAACTTTGCCCCAAACTAGTTATTTATATTTGCCTCTGAGTTTCTGTCCAGTATGCAGGTGACAAAGATGCTGCAGAGCCAGACAGGAACACTGCTCTGCTGCCGGGGGATTCCCAGCCTCAGGGACATTAAGAAGTGATTAAAAGCTCATTTTTTTCACAGCAGCAAATATATTTTTGTAGCTGGCTGCATCCCCCGGGGAAAGGAGCCTAACTTGCAAGTTATCTGCTACCAAATTCAAAGATCACAGCATCTCTCCAAAGTCACACCAAGGTCCAGACCAGGAGCATCCACAGCTGAAAGAAGGGATGTGGTGGGAGATATGGGAGAGGCAACCCTCCAGAATCAGGGCTGCTACAGCATGTGGTCTCCAGGTCTCACACAGGATGTGGACAGCTGATTACAAGGCATAGTACTGACTAAACATTGTCATTACCTGGCCCAAATACCATGAATAAAACATCTTTTACGCCATCACCATTAACTGTAGGACACTCAAACCTTCCTCCCAGCTCTACTGTACTTGGAAAAAGAGCACCAAGAAGCAAGAGCTGGTGTGAGAGGAGCAAAGAAACCAAGCAGAAAGTGATGGAAGCACCACCCAACAAGGAAAAAAAATCACTGCCCACCTTTCCTCCACCAGAGAGCACATTGTCAGGCAAAGAGATGCAATTTTAGTTCAGCCTTGGGTAGCGGGGGGAAATTAATAGGAAGTGTTAAATTAATTCCTCATTTATGTCCAACTACCCAGTACATTGCTTCCCTTGTTCCCAGGATCACCCACTGTCAGTATGTTTAGAAACAGGTTGGAAATCGATGTTCTTCCTGTGGGTGGCTGTCAGAAAAGATATGGGATTTCTTTGGAGGGTCACTTTGTCCTTATGTTATCATTACCGCTATGTGAAACCACAAAGCTACCCCAGATACAACATTTCTGGATGCTCTTGAATCAGATGCATCTAAGCACGACGTTGGGCTAATGAAGATCTGGGAATGGAGAGGTTCCCACCCATTGCTGCAATGACAACACGGCTCAAAACTGAGAAACTAGCAGTGGGACTGGTGCTTAGCGCATTGGAAAAGGACCCAAAAAAAAAAAGCAGAAACATATGAACTCCCCTGACTTTATGGAGATCTCCACATGTTAATCCTCCAAGAAGAGAAACAGGCAAATAGAGATGGTGAGACGCCTTATCCTGTTCCACGTACCTAAACCTGTGTCCTCAGAGAGCTCTTCTCACACAACTCCATCGAGGTTTCAGGTCAAAGGACCTCGTGGACCAAGGTCAATGCTGCTGTCATTGTCTGTAAATAGCAGAGAGACTGGGAGAGGTGATTGTACTCAGACACTTTGGTGAATATTATATTCATTACCAATTTCAATCTAGAGCTGGCTCATTAGAGGCACGCTTTTCTTTAGCACAAGACTTTTGCATAGAAATAACACGTCAATATTTTGTTACTAAAAGCTTGTTTTTCAAGTAAAGAAATAGAGCGGTGAGATTCCATAAGGCTATTTATTTGCTTTCAATAGGAATTTGGAAAAATAAAAAAGAAATCAATCATATTCCAAATGTGAACTTGGAACTTGTGAACAGCTTGAACCAGTTTTTAATGCTTCGGCATACAAAAAAAAGAGACGTTATTCATTCACTCTTCAGTCTTCCTGAGTACTACAGAGATTCCACCCCCAGGTAAAACCCAGCACTTTAAAAATAAAAAAGAAACACATGCTTCAACTCTCAGAAATCTAGTTAACAACCAACCCGCTCCACATCTATTGAGGGTAACTCGATGGGACAAACCTTGACTGTGAAGGGACAAACGACAATTGTCATGTTATTTTCAGAAAGCTTCTTCTAACATCAAGATCAAGCAGAGCCTCGGGAAACGGGATACAACCTTTGCTCAACCCCGAGTTCTCTCCCCTTGCCCACCCCTGCTTCCAGTTTTGCAGCAAAAAATACCAGAAAAATGAGCATCGGAGACCACTGAGTGGTGCAGCATCTTGCCAGGGTAATTAAACGGGGAAACTGCAAAATTAGTCTGGGAAACTACAGCACGTTGAGGTAAAAAGCCAAGATGCAAGCAAGTACCAGCGGCAGCACATAAATCCCCCAGTTTATTTGGGGTAGGGCACAACAAAGCACACAGTACTGTAGAACTGAGAGGGTTTAATGAAGAAGTTGACTTCCCACCATCCACCCTGGTCAGCATTGACCACATGCCCCATTCGGGCCTGGAGGAGCTGGGCAGGATCCACACCAGGGGAAGCGCCGAGGTGGCCCCCAAGTCTTGGCTTCCTCTTCAGCTCTCCCTCCTTGCGAGCACTGGCCAAGCTCTCTCCCTGCAACTTGGCTTCCTTGTCAGTAAAATGAGGATAATGAATGATTTTTGCCTTTCCTTCTGAGGGGCCAAGATAATTCGATTTCAGAAAATGACGAAAAAAGAAGCATTTTTGAGAACCGACTGGAACTAGAAAGCCGTGGATCAAAAGCAGTTGGGTCAAAGAGTTATTGATGGAGGCCTTCCTCCCAAAACCACATTGGATCAAAATCAGAACATTTTGCAAGAACTTGTCGATTTCTACGAAATTTCTGAAGAGGGTCAAAATCTCTTTTGCCTCAACTTTCCACAGGCAGCACTGGAATGTTTAATTTGATTTTGGACATTATTTTGTTGGAGCATTTTGTTTAAAATATATTGAAATATTTAATGACATATTATTGCATATTCAATGTCATAATGTATTTTATGGTGTTAAATTTAAAATATGTATACTAAAGTCCAAACAAAATATTTTCTCATATTAAAATGTCAGGTTTTTATTTAAACAAATGGATTTTTTAAAAAAAAACATGGTCAGGAAGCATGTGAGACTTCCAACAAACTTGTTTGCTTTCGTCCAATTTTACTGCATGAAAAATGCTGGCTTCTAATTGCTTTTCAGAATGTGCAATTTTAATTTTGTTGTTTTCAAACTACAAACTGCAATTCTCAATCAACTTTCAAGGTATTGGAATTTCTCAGACTTTTTTCCTCTAAGAAGGAAAGGAGGAAGAAAAGACACTCGTTTCTATCACCATTTTTGAGCAAAAACTTGGGGCAGTTGCTAGAAAAGACTCAACTTCTGGCAAGCAAAGAAAATGGAACTGGTGATAAATATTTTTCTTAAAAATTCAAAAATTTGCAAATGTACCCTGAATCCTGTGGAACATCAAAGGCATTTTACCTTTCTGGCATGGTAGATGGTACATCTTGGTCCTCAATCAGCAACATCTTTACTTGGCAACTCCTCTCATTACCTCTGGGAAAGAAAAAAAAAAGAATAAATCCTCTTCATTGCATGGGAAGCTTGGAGAAAAGGCTTAGGAAAAAAGAGAAAGGAGAAGGAAGAAATACCCCTGTGCTGTGGCTTCTCAGCATCTTCTCACGTTAAGGACTGTTTCTGGGGGAGCTAATGGGCAGAAGGCAGGTGACAGTTGTCAGCTATCTGCTACGAACTGTCTCCAGGGCTTCAGACAACCCACTTGGTGGCTTGGCAAGTGTGGGGCTACAGCCTGCACATGGGGGAAAATGCATATTAATATCACATGTGTGGTGGTGAAAGCCCTCCCACAAACCTCTGGCTGCAAGATCAGTGTGCTGGTTTCCATCCCTTGTCTAATGCAAATGAAGCTGAGAAAAGAGATAAAAATTGTAACAACTATTCCCTTGTACTGGCAGAAGTGGCCTGCTCGTGGATAAGATTTCACAGAAATGAAAGGCAAACTTTGCTCTTAAACAACCCCAAAATGCATGGTATTTCTATAGAATCACAGAGTATATCAGCTCAGAAGGAACCTCAGGAGGTCTCTAGTCCAACCTCCTGCTCGAAGCAAGGTCTCCACTGGGTTCAGACTGGGCTGCTCAGGGCTTTGCCCAGCCAGTCCTTGAGCACCTCCAAGGATGGAGATCCCTGGCCTCCCTGGGCCCTCTGTCCAGCAAAAAGCTACAAGAAACCTCTCCCTCCTTCCACATGGTCATATCAGTAAATGGTTTTCCTCCCTAATATATATTTATTTATTTTTCTTGGTGCATTCTTTGGTCTGGTTGGGATTATCAGATCCCAAGACCGCCAAGTGCTACATGACACCACACTCTACATCTCGTTCCTGGGATAGAGAACTGATCTGACACCAGCACTCTACTTTCACCCAGTCTAGGGAGCTTCAGAGTTTCCCAGCTGGTGATTCAGCCACCAAGCAAAACAAAGGACATAATGCAATGGTGTGGTCACCCCTCGTCTTCTGCCAACATCGCTATTAAGTCAGTTCACGTGATGTGTCTCTCATCCAGAGCACATAGCGAAGTTTTTATTGGCACGATTCTGGTCTGCCTGCATTACTCACCCCCGAGCAGAGCTACGAGGCATTCCCTGATGGAGTCAGAGCACGCCAGTAAACTTCTTATTCCATTATTGACTGTTGGGTTTATGGCACCACCACGAGAAGCTGTTTTGGAAAAATGTTCCGGTGACTTCATAGCAGCAGCAGTCAGGGCTGTGCTGGGAGGACCCACGCCACGAGAGAGCAATTCCCACTCTCAGTCCCTCAGCTGGAGTCATGACCTTCCTCTCTTTTCCACAACCAGGCTCAAGATGCCATCTGGGGACTCAAGTCCAGCCCTCTCCCACCAAGCAGCTGACTAACGTTGGCATCACCACTTTGCTTCTGTTTCTCATCACACCTCTCTCGTTCTCCAGCACAGACCTCTTGCTGTGTGTTCAATACGGCACCGAGAACCTCTAGAAATTGTGATGTCCTAACACTACCGTTAAAAAAAAGTAAAAATAAAAATACATGCATATATATAAAAGGGAGGATAGTTGTATCCCTGTGCTTTCAGGCAACTCCCTTAGTTGTTGTTCCCAGCCTTCTCTGGAAAAAAAAATCTTGCTCCTACCTAGAAGACCAAGCCCCAGATGCGGTGAGTGGAGGCTCAGAGAAGGAGGAGCTTCATCGAAGTGCTGAACTGGAGTCCAGAACCAAAGAAAACTCAAGCCACAGCTTCCTAGTGACTCTGTCTTAAGCTACCACATCTCTCAGACTCCACAAAAAGCTGCTGCCTCAAGCCTAGTTAAAAATGGAGAGAAATTATTAGCCCAACAATCAGAATTATCGTTCACAAGATTCTCCACCTTAAATGCAGGGGGAAAAAAAACCCGAAAGATGCAGCTTTCTGTGGAATGAGTTTAGAGTGGAGACCTCTTATAACTATCTGAGGGCTTGAAATGAGGACAGTAGCAACAGGTGATGAGCTATTGGGGAGCAGAGTGCAGGTGAACCCCTGGAGCTACCAAGGAAAGGCTGCATTTCTTGGGGTCCCAGTTGCAGAAATACCAGCATCCAGGGCCAGGCTGTCAGTAACACATGTAGGGTGGGCGTGGGGGTGTTTACACTGGATATAAATGATCCTCGCAGTTTGGGCTGGAGGTTTGATTGCCTGACAGTTCTACCATACCTATGGCCCGAGCGCACAAGTTCTTGAATGTTTTCATTATTTTTTCATTTGTAATTTTATTTCATAATAGTAACAAGACACCCCGGGGCAATGTGTTTCCAGGGGATTATTGCCTTCAGCTTTTTGCTTTATGACACATGCCATAATCGCCAAGAAATGTACAACCTGTCATATCTCATTACTTAAACATGGGTTATATATCCATGTATTAGGCGCGATGGATAGAACAGAGCCGTAAAATTATATGGACATTTGGTGGCAAAAGTGAGTTTGTGCAAGCAGTTCCTGAGAATGGCTTGCAGCTGGGCTAGCTCACTTTGGGCCCATCCTCAACTTCAGAGCTCTTGCAAGTTCTTTTTGCTCTTGCTCTGCCCCCAGAGCCATTGCAGAAGGTGCAGGAACTAATTCTGCGGTCTCCTGCTCCTCTTGAGCAGCCTGGCAAGGTTCACCCCACCTGCAGACACCACCGAAAAACACCTTCCAGGTGAGCTCATCCCTGGGGTGACTCTCAAGGGTCCCCAGAGGGCTTGCAAAAGGCAAACCCCAAGTCAAGCCCCTTCTACCTTTTAATACCCACTGTCTATAAATTCACAAGACTTCATGGAGACCCATGATGTGGATGAGGAAAGAGGAGAGAAGACTGAACTCAGGGCACGAGCTGCTTTCTTCCAATAAATGGCGTGACGCTGGATTTATTTTATAGTTTCAGTCAGTCTGGGCATCTGGCACAGGAAGGCAAATGTCTGAAAACAGGGGTCAAATGTAGACACCCTGGCTTTTGGTCAACTGCCAAGGGGCAGGACAGCAGTAGTCAATAGGGGACCCACAGGTGTGCTCGGTAGGGAGTGTTCTCCTTGGCCAACAAGGTTGGGTGAGATGGGAAGGACCCACATTCAGAGTGGCCTCACAGAAAGCTCTCAGCACTGCAGGATGCTTTAACCAGAGCCAAGAAGGGCTGGTGGTTACAAGCTCTTCTCCGGTGCTTGCAGGGACTCAAACAGGAGGCCATTCATGGGGATCCAGTTGTTTCCAGCAGCTGGACTGGCTCTGGCTCCCAGCACTCCGCTGCCCTCAGCATAGCGGGAAGTTATGTCACCCCCGAGGGCTGGGTCCGAGGCCAGACTCTGATGCCTTTTCTCAGCAGAGCACAAGGCTGAGGTCATGGCTGCCTGTAGTCCAGGAACTCAGGAGAACACCAGCACTGATGCTCTTCAGATGAGAGGCTCCTGACCTACCACCTCGCAAAAGAATCAGGATCAAGCTGAAGACAGAGACAGCGGGCTGGAGGGGACATCTCTGGAAAGCCATGGGCAGATAGCCCTTAGTTATGAGGGGCCCAAATCCTTTCTTGGTTGGACTCAATGATCTTAATGATCTTTTCTAACCTAAATGGTTCTATGATTCTTGAGATGCTGATGGATCTAAGGGACAGCATAAGTAAGACAAACCCCTCATACGTATCTGATGGTAAAAGGCAGTTAGAAGAAGATGTAGAAGATACCCTTTGCCACCCAACTGCAAGTGCCTTTCTCTGCCTGGGCACACTCACAATAATGCTCTGAGAGCTGGACCACCAGGAAGAGCATTACGGAGAGGTAAATTGAGATTCATGGTTTGTCTGGCAGGCTCCAGTGCAGTGCAAGACTTGCCATGGGGCTCTGAATGCCAGCTCTGTGCTCTCCCAGGCACCACACACCACTGCAGGCAGCTCTTCCAGCCCAGTCCATCCTGGAGATTTCCCAGGACCACGGGGAGGGTCAGTCCCTGCTCAGACTAGGATGGAGATCTGCTTTTTTGTTTGGCTGGAGAGAGCCTGCACTTAACCACAAAGCCTAGAAGAATCCGTGACCTTGCCCTTTAGAAACACGAGCACAAAATAAACTCACAACAAGGCTTTTCATCTCCAGGGAAGTTCATCTTACCTGAGTCCCAGAACAATGTCACAGGGGTAGAGTCTTCCTTCCTCCAGGGAGCAGAGATGGCCATGGGGCTCACAGTGGGTTTTCCATGTACTGTGCCTTTAAGCTCACTATACTTCTGCCTCCTTTTCCAAACAGCAGCCTTTTTGTTCTCCAGGCTGCTGCAACTTGCAGATATGTGCACCGAGCTGCTGTTCACAGAGAGATTATTTTTTTTTTTTCAACTTTCTTGCTGTTCTCCATAACCTAAAGTTAAAGACATTCAGGTGTTTTTTTCCAGACCACCTCCTGCCCCCTCAGAAACCAAAGGTACTTTATCAGTTGAGCAGGATCAGCCTCCACCAGGTGACAAAGACAGTTTATTAAGACATAAACTACAATTATGCACAGGCAAATGCTCCTCTTGGATATACAGAGACAAATCCCCTTTGCTGCTATCCTCTGCAAATAAGTGCCTACATGACTTCTGCTATACCTGCTCACACTCAAGTTTCCCTTTATTCTCCGCTTGAGAGTGGCTAAACATAAATCTCGGTCTTCCCAGTAGCTTCTAAAGGTTTTTTTTTCCCTCCCTTGCCAAGTTTCCTCCCAGCTCCCAGAGGGCAAACAGCAGCCACACAGCCCCTTTTGTGCTCCAGGGCTCGGCTAACAAGCCCCACCTGGGCCAGCAGGCAGGAGGGGTGCCCTCGGCCATGCTCAGAGGGCTGGCACACCATCAAAGTGGGTTTTGAGAGGGAACTGCTGCTGGGTCTCCGATGGCCAGAGCTCCTCATCAAGCCTCAGCTTTGCAAAGGAGGAAGGGTTCTGCAGGGCAGGGGCTGGGGCAGCTCATGGGTACCTGGGCTTGGCGTGCTGGAGGCTCCTGGGGAGATGCTGCTCGCGTGTGAGAGCCAGGGCATAAGAGATCCACCTCAGAGGAGAAAGCTGGCTTCTCTGGATTTCTGTTTGAAAAGCAAAAAATACAGACCTGAGTCTCGCCGAGTTCACTGAGGGATGAAAATCAGACCTTACAACTTCAGAAATGGGACTTCCTCACCCTCGTTCTCTCCAGGATGTAAAAATTCAGATGCTGGGACAAGGCATGGGCAGGACCCAGCTGGAGATGTTCCTGTCCCAGCTCCTCAGCTCGTCACCAAAACCTCCCCATTCACTCCGCTCTGCCTGTGGAAGGGGATATGTGAGTGCCCCCTGTATTTCAAAATCAACCAGAGCTTCCAGGCACTGCCAACAGCAGTTAAAATCCGCTTTAAGGGATGCTCCTGTGCCCTGCTCTGCTCTTAAGGGGCAGCACCTTCCAGGGAAGGAATGGAAACACCACCCAGGACCCTGTGGTGTCCAGCACCTCGCAACATCTGAAGCTCCAACAGCTCTTGCTCTGCAGCCTGGAGAGCTCAACGTGGTGGTTGAGCAGGATCAGCTCATTTTGGGCACATCTGTTGGCTGCTGGGCCAGTGGCTCTGGGTAGTGACAGCCACCAGGGTCTGTCCTAGACCATAAAACTCTTTGGGGGGTGTTGGGGTGGGTGTCACACAGCAAGTTGGTGAAAACCTGTAGTCACCTGGAGACAGGTTCAGGCAACAGAGAAAGAAAAGAAACACAACAGGTGAGAACAATAAATCCTCTGCAATGACTTCTCTTCCCCTTGATTTCTCTCAGCTTTATTTTTCCTCTATTATCCTACTGGTTCGTTGGTTTTATTTTTGGTCTTCTGACTTTTCTTTGTCACTTTATTTTCCAAGTCTCTCCTTTTGTTTCCTTTTCTTTTTTTTCTCCTTTTCTGTGCTTGGTTTTTTTCCCCACGCAAACCATAGCCCACATTTCATTTACATCTTACCTGACGCGTGTGTCTGCTGTTTGTCCACAGTGTCACGGTCCAGGCTGTGGTTTGTGTGTGTTGTTGATGTGCTCCTATTTCATCTCTCCTCTTTTTTTTTTGGAGAAAAAAAATATACAGTTTTCCCTAGTGGTGCCTTCATAATAAAAAAATCCCACACATTTTAAAACTCTTCTCTAATGGCCTTTCTCTCTCCCATGGCCACTGCAAAGGGACACCCAGGGACCACAGTCCCAGTACATGGCATCAGTGTGACACCTCTACCCGCACAGTGGGACCCATTCCTGTCCCACATAGACCAGTGCTGGAGGAAGAGCCCAAGATCTCAAACACCTCCAGACAGGTCTGCAAAGGAAGGGATGACAACATCATCTTCTCCTGCAGCATCTTCTCCCCCTGCCCAGCCCTTTGGGACCACTGCAGTGGGTTCCAAAGGAGGGGATCTATCAAGCAGGGTAGCGTTTTGGGCTGCCAGCAGACTCAAGAAGCCTTCTCTTATACTTCCATCATGTTTCCAGCCCTGGCAGGAATGTATTTATTTATAAATGAAAAATGAGACTGTGATATCGTGTCTGGGATGAAGCAGGTCCTGACAAGTCACGCAAAACGGTTCTTGTTACTGCAGGGACCAGAATAGCAACATCCAGCCCCGGGCTCTGCTTGTGGATGGATTAGTTCAGAAAGACACTTTGGGAACATACCGTAGGAAGAGCAGGATATTTTTGGTTTCCAAAAGGTCCTCATGTATTAAGATAAAGGGGGTGAGTGAAGAGGAAGGTGGACAAAGTGTGCGGTGCACAGTTCTTCCAGCACCCTTGAAAACACATGGTGATCCTCCAAGCCCCTCTTTCCCCTTGCATTTCACAAGGGCCTCCATGGAGGGAGAACCCTCCATCAATCCCAGGAGTTACACAAAATCCATTCCCTGTACAAATATCCCTCCGTTCCCTGAGTTTGCCTCTCAGTTTCCTCCGTTTCTGGATGATATGATGCTGCAGAGCTGGGTCCCACCTCCCATGCTTTCTCACTACCTCCCTTCTTGCCACGAGCAGCACCAGGTTTCTTATAGTGCTTCTCGTCTTGAGGGGGTTAAAATACATTCAAAAATAAAGCTAAGGAGTACTATGAAACAACCTCCCTGTTTCAATTATTCTCCAAAAAATTTCAACTCTGAGATTCCTTGCTTGGGGAAAACCTTCTCCCAGACTGGGAAAACAGCCCCGTGGGAGGTGAAAGCTCACAGCAGCCGTGCAAGCCAGGTGTGGTTCACACCAAACCGTAGGAAAACCGACCCAAAACCCCAAATCCAGCAAGTCCTGGAATTGCCCAGCCCACACGAGCTGCAGGTTGACAGGGAGCTACCGAGTGGCTGAGCCACCTCAGGGCGAGGGTGAGCTGCTGCCGGGTGTCCCCGGGGCCGGGGTGACCGTAGGGGACGGGAGAAGGACCCGAGCATCCCCGGTACCGGCGGCGGGGAGCGGTCCTTCCCCGGAACGGGGGCCACTAGAGGGCAATAGCGGTATGTCCCACACCGACCGCGGCGGAGAGCCCG
>JAHREE010135048.1:0-13691 GCA_033628505.1 Tringa tobata | reverse complement strand
TCCAGATTTCAGAACATGTGGGGGAATGTCCTTCCTTCTTCACCTTGTTTTTTTTTCCCCCTTTTAAAATGAATTTTCAGTCAAACAGATTTAAAATATAAACGGAAAACTAATTCCCTGGAATTGCAAAATTTGGTCACAGATGTGGTCTTTCCTTCCGAGTGACACGTTACCAAAGACACTGGTAAAAGTGGCTGTTTCTTGCCTCACTGGAGAAGGCACTCGTAAACTCGTTGTGACACCGGGTGAGCACCATCCCTGTGTGGACCCTGAGCCCAGGAAGAGGACGTTGCTGTGGCAGGAACGCAAACAGGTTTTTTTGTGAATTGCTTAACTGGGAGGCAAAGGGGGAGCTCGGTGTGAGGGAGGGGGCAGAATGACGCCTTTCTAATGACCTCTCTCTGCCCCCGTAGTCTCTGTTTTATGAGCACCCCTGAGTCATGGCCAGGAGGATGACAGAGCCCTTGGCGTGGGCAGTGCACGGCCGTAAGGGACAGGTTGCTCAGCTTGGACGTCCCTGTGCATCTCGCTGGAGAGCAACCAGCCCCAGCCTGAGAAAAGCATATCGATTTCCTTTTGTTTTGAGAGGGGACGTAGCGAGGCAAAATGTGTTTACAGTGGGCAGAAGTTTCAAGTGGAAAATTGTTAAGTTGGATGGAGGTAGGAGGAAAAGTTTGTTCTGTGTCTGGCAGCTCCCAGCGCTTTCAGAGCTGGGGGCTGTGCGGCAGAGCCCGCGTCCCACCACTGCCCTGCCTGTGCTGCCACTTGGAACCCGCGGGGACAAGCTTGTTGAGCATGTGGAGAACGTCGTATGACTAAAGGGGAAACAAATATACAGGGCAGAGGCAGGGAAAGTTCCGAGAGAAAGTGAGTGTCACTGTTAGGAATGGCACTTCTCTGTACTTCTATGGCTGGCAAAGCGTGGTGTGTGGTTACGGGGCTGTGGGCAGTCAGGATATTCACAACACGCTGCCTTTCCTTGCCGTTTGCTGCACAGGGAAGCTTGGCTGTGTTAGAGCTAAGCTCATAGCTCTAAATGCCATCACAGAGTGGTTCGGGTTGGAAGGGACCTTTAAAGATCATCTCGTTCTCCCCCAGCCCTGGGCAGGGACACCTCCCACCACACCAGGTTGCTCCAAGCCCCCTCCAACCTGCCCTTGAACCCCTCCAGGGATGGGGCAGCCACAGCTTCTCTGGCCAACCTGGGCCAGGCTCTCACCACCCTCACACCAAACAAGTTCTTAGAATCATAGAATGGTTTGGGTTGGAAGGGGCCTTAGGGATCATTTAGTTCCAACCCCAAAACATTCTTCCTTGTGCTCAGTCTCACCTCTTTCACCTTAAAACTGGTGGCTCTTTCCTGTCACAGCAGGCTCTGGTAAAAAGTCTCTCTCCATCTTTCTTGTAATCCCTTTAGGTATTGGAACACTGCAACAAGGTCTCCCCGGAGCCTTCTCTTCCCCAGGCTGGACAGCCCCGGCTCTCTCTCACATTTGCCAAACAAAATTCTCCACGAATTCAGCACCTGCTGTCTTTATTATTATTATTACTATTATTATTATTATTATTATTATTGTCGTCCTGTTAAGCTGCAAGAGACCGACAGCCCTTCGCTTCAAGGCTGGTTTCCCTTTTCTTCTTGCTTCAAACAGGGTATCTCTAAGTTTGCTCAAAAAGTAGCAGCCAACTAGTTCTCTTGCGTTCCAGCCGTGTCTGCCGTCTCCCTCCTGCCTTCCCGCAGTCTCCAGACTGGATTCCCTCTCTGTCAGAACCGCCGTGCAGCATTTACTAAAAGCTGCTGTGAATCTTCCATGGTTTTCTCTTCCTTTCTGTCCTGGGATGGGATCACGGCACGCAGGTGTAGGTAGGAAGCAGTTGGTGGTGATCCTCGAGCCCTGAGCAGGTTTCTGCCTTCTCTCCCCAGGAGCTTCCTTGCGTTTCCATTTCTGCAGCGCTGCTCGGGGACACCCCGTCTTCTGGGCCTGTAACAGACCTCTGGGACACGGGCACTGTGGGGAGCAGGAGTTCCACAAGCTTTTGCTGAGGCGTCAGGTTAAGGCATTAAGGATAAACTTTACACACTTGTTACTACATACTGCTCTCTGTCACTTTCCTTCCCTCCTCTCCACCCCCCTTCACTCTCCTCCCAGTTTTGGCATTTTGGGGCTCAGGTGAAATAGGGATAAAGAGGTTTTCAAGGTACAAGGAAATACCAGACTTTTTTTCAGAAATGAAACTGCACCCCAGACCGAGCCTGTGCAATAATTGACTTTAGAAAACCTAATGTCTTGTTTGTGCAATGTGGAAAAGAAAGGGATCTTTTGCAACGGGAAGGAAAAAAGAACCGATCTGACTAAAACGACGTCTTCTCTTGTGCTTTGCTTCTCCCAAGTCCTGACCCCGCTGGAAGTGGTAATTCGGGAGACGATCGACTACACCCGCCAGCGGAAGGTGTTCGACCAGTCCGTGCTGCACAACCAGGCCGTGCATTTCCGCCTGGCCGAGCTGGCCACCGAGCTGGAGCTCCTCCGCTCCCTGCTCTACCGCACCGTGGGTGAGCTGCTCCTCCTGCCGAGGACATCCTCCGGCTGCAGGACATGGGGCTGGGGTCGGTGACTCTATCTGTGTAACTGCTTCTTTTTATTCCTTTTTTTTTTATTCTTTTTCCTTAGCTCTCTATGTGGAAGGCAACGACGTGACAAAGTTTGCCTCCATGGCTAAGCTGAAGGCCGGCCGGCTGGCCCGCGAAGTGACCGACAGCTGCCTCCAGTTTTGGGGAGGAATGGGCTTCACCAGCGAGGTTCTGGTGAGCAGGCTTTACAGGTGAGCGAGCGAGCGGTGAGAATAGGAAATGGCTGGACTGAAATCTGGCCTCTTAGATGTCCCACTGAAAGATCACCCACTGGGAAAGGGACCGGCACTGAGCCAATGCCGATGGCGTTGTTCCACGGAATGGAATGTCCCTGGTGGACTTTGTGGATGCAGCAGCATCCCCAGGCCCATCGCTTCTGGGGTGACGTGTGAGTGATTTGACTATTCCTTTGCCAAATCTTGGCGTTGCATTACAGCCGTGTAGCTGGAACCACCCCCAGGGCAGCCTGAATGTCAGGTGAAAGAAGTGAACTCCGTGTTGTCCCTCAGGTCCCGCTGGTACCTGCCGGGCAGGAGGACAAGGGGAAGCCTAACAACAAGTGATATTTTTTGGGGGTCTTTGTTCTTTGTTTGTTTGTAGTCTTGATTACAAGAACAGAAGTAAAACAAAACAGAAGCTTTTTTTCCCAAACCAATGAAAATCAGCTTTATCTTTCCCCCCAAAGATAAGTGTGAAACTGGAGTTGACAGAAGTGGTCTTTCCTGATGGCAGTGCCCCCCGGACTAGTGACAGCAGACACCGTGTGAGACGCACGGGAGGTGGAACTGCACACAGCAAGCTGTCGGAGCATTAGCACAGTATGGAGGCCTTTTTGCAAACTAACTCAAAGTCCCTTCAAATTTTACCCTATATGTGCTGAGAGCAAAATTCTCTCTAAGCGAACAGTTTTCTTGGCAGCTCTTAGGAAAATTCTGTCCCTGGTGTCCTGTATTCTGTAGGAGCAAGACAGAACTGGTGTTTTCATGCAGGAACAGATTTCCGTCTGGAGAGGAGAAGGCTCCAGGGAGACCTTACTGTGGCTTTTCAGTACATGAAGGGGGCTACGGCAGGGATGGGGACAAACTTTTTATCAGGGCCTGTTGTGGCAGGACAAGGGGTGACGGCTTTAAGCTAAAACAGGTTGGATTTAGACCAGATTTAAGGAAGACTTTTTTACACTGAGGGTGGTGAGAGCCTGGCCCAGGTTGGCCAGAGAAGCTGTGGCTGCCCCATCCCTGGAGGGGTTCAAGGGCAGGTTGGAGGGGGCTTGGAGCAACCTGGTGTGGTGGGAGGTGTCCCTGCCCAGGGCAGGGGGTGGCACTGGGGGGGCTTTAAGGTCCCTTTCTACTCTAACCATTCTATGAGTCTATGATTTCAGTTCAGCCCTTATGTATATATGATACCTAATCAAAATTAGTTAGTGGTTCAATTAGTTGAAGCTTTTGGTAAATGTATCTGTATAAAGTGAGAGCAGAACACTTAAAAAAAAAGTCTGTAAAAAGCGTATTTCTTTTCAGTAGGTTGAGTTACCTTTTCTATTTTTAATAGCACTGTATGAAGAAGAATGTGGTGAGTCAGAGAGATCCTCAACCTTTTTTGACTTGTAGGTTCCCGAAGTTTTCCGGAGAGGGGCAGACGGCGGTGTGCGGTGGGTTCCAGCCAGCTGACCTGCCGTGGGGTTTAGTAGTTATCTTTTTCACAGTATTAGAGCCAGTGGTCCCTGTGGATACAGCTGTTAAACACTACTGCAGCAGGCACACCGGACAAAATGAATCCGTGTCGTGAGGTGCTTTGTGATGGTGTAGGGATGTGTACGGAGCAGTGTGTGTGCTCTCCCAGAGCTCTGATTTTTCTTTAGGTTTCCTAGCCTGGTATAATATTGCTAACTCTGGGCAAGGCTTTGCTGTGTGAATTCCAGAGCGGTTTCTGAGTACGCCAGCAAAGTCACATTTTTCCTGAGAAGAAATCCAGAGTGTTTCCCATCAGTGTGAGCTCTGCCAGCTGGCTAAAGAAACCTTTCTGTCTCTAAAACGCACAGTTAGAGATGAGGCTAGAGGCGGTGCAGTATCTATCCCCAAAAATTTTCTGTGAATTAGTGAAATTCCATTATTGAGTAAGCTCCAGGAAGGGAGAAGCAGAGCTTTACCTAAATAAACAATCACAAGTTCGTCAGAATCCTGTTAATCTGTAACAATAAGCAAAGCAGCGACTTTCCTAAAGCCGTTCTTTTTTGTCCCAGAGTCTGAGTAAGCGCTGGCGTCACTGGGTGATATTTGCAGGCAGCGGAACTGCGCAGCGTGACACCCCGTCAGCGCAGAGAGATCTCTGGAGCAGAATCCTTACCAAGTTCCCAGGAAATGTCAGTCTTTGATACACGTTGGGCTGGAGCTCCTCAAAGAGCACATAGCGCCAGGCGTGATTAGTGCACGGAGCTTTGAGTTGTAGTTATTAGTGGTGGCGGGGAGAGAACAAACAGAAGAGGCAAAAAAAAACCCCATCTGCCAAGTGGCTTTATTCACGGCTGTCGTTTTAATCATCTTTTAAACTTTGTAAAACAACTGAGTTCTCTGAAGCGCAGTACTCTCCGGGAGGTGTAAAGGAGCTGTTTGTCCGTGCGGGTGCCTGTAGTGGGCTGGCTCCATACACCTGAATGTCTGCTTTTCAGTTGGAGGGATTCTGAGAAGGAGACAGGGTTTGAAAAAAAAAAAACCAAACCAAAAAAACCCGTTTTGAGCCCAGATATCAAAAGGTTTAATAGAAAAATACAAGCCAATATAAAAAACATTAAGACTTTCCAGACTTTCCCCTGGTAGCAGGGTTCTGGGGAAGGAGAGCGCCAGACGGGAGTCGGGTTGGTTTGTTTTCCTCACCACTGGATGAAATGCCTCGAAGAAATCACGACTGCGGAAAAATCAATTATTGAACAAATCCACAGCCTTTATGAAAACCCCAGGTTGTGAGAGACCAGGGGGAGGAAAACTTCGTGTAGCAAGTTTATTGCAGTTTTTCAGACTTCATAACAGGAGTTTTAAAAAAATTTCAGGTAGTCGTCTATGTATCTTGATAGTAATGGTGTACACTTCAGTTGTTACAAGAAGAGCTGGTCTGGCTGCCTTAAAAAAGTTGGGGGTTGTTGGTTGTTTTTTTTTTTTAATGAAGCTTGTGTCTAAGCTCTGCACGCTGTGTCTGACTGCTGCCAGTTCTTACAAGGTTTACTCTTGTGCAGTGTCGTTCCTTTACCTGCTGCATTGTGAAGGTAAGCAAGCTGGGGGCAGCCATTCGTTTTTAAAGCAGAGAAGCTGTATATACTCTATACTACTACACACTACCATAATACTATAGAACACCCACAGCCATGGGGGAGACCAGGAGGATGCTTGTCAGGTAAAAAACCAAACAGTTCTCCAAGACCTCATGTCCCGACCCACTAATACTCTTTTACCACGCAGTTAAGCAAAGTTTAAGTGCTGCAGCACTTTTTTTTTTGCTGCTGGCCCTCCAAAAGCTCCCTCCTCTCCTCAAATTCAGCTGCAGGTTTAGGCACCTCCAGCTTGGGCACAGGACGGGGGGGGGAGCTGGGGGCAGGAGCTGACCTTCTCACCAGGAGGAGGCAGTGGGTGAGGTGTTCTGCAGGCAACTGGCATTAATTCTTAATTAGTACGTGTAGGCATTAGTAAGTAATTAGTATGTGTAGGCATTAGTACGTAATTAGAACGTGTAGGTAATTTGAACAGGCTCTGGGAAGAGCCTGTGATGCTTTACGTGCCAGCCCAAAGTGGTAAGACCTGAACAAAAGATGTTTCAAGATGAAAAGTTACGCCAAGTTTAAAGTCATTTTTTTGAAAAAAAATTATCTGAAATATGGATGTGCCAAATTATACCTTAAGCCTTTTAATTTTGAATGAGTAGCGTGTCTGTGCACAAAAGGGTATTTACAGCACATTTGTGCACACCCTGTATGTACTGCTGTAAACAGGGGGGTTCAGGGCAATAAATAATAATAACTGCAGAGGACAAGGGGGCAGGTGCAGCCCTGTACTTGTTCCAGCGGCTGCAGCACCCAGCTGTTTACAGCCACTCTTTGTGTTTCCGCAGAGACTTGAGGCTGATGTCGATAGGAGGTGGCACGGACGAAACCATGCTGTCTATCATCTGCAAGTACATGGAAATCCTTCCCAGCAAGTGACACCTCTCCACTCCTCCTCGGAAACGAAGCGCCAGCCCGGCTGGTGCCGCACGGGGCCGGGAACAGCCAGCACCTGGCTCACGGGGAATGTAAGCAGAAAAATCGCCAGGGAACTGCTCCTCGGGGGCTTTGATACTGTTGGTACGGAGCAGTCTGAATGCGTGGGGCCTCCTGCAGGATTTTTTTCCTTTTTTCGGTGGGTTACGTTTTTTGGGGGGTGTCTAGTGATCCACACTAAGCACCCAGAAAAATTGTTTTCTTTAATCAACGTATATCTACATTTTAAAGCATCTAAGCCACCAATTATGAAGCAAAACCTCTACGTGGACAGAGCTGTGATTTCACTAGAAGCCTGAGCTAATTCCAGGGTAACTTTGCTCTCATGATCAGTCCTTATGGCAGAGATTACTCCCTGTCTTGGTCAAACACTAGAACAGTGACTTGGCTCTTGATTACAGGTACCTTCCCTATCCTCGAATTTTAGCAAGTAATCATTAAAATGAGCTCTGTCACCTTTGCCAGGTTCACATGGACTCCTACTAAGCTCTGTGGTGGGTGGGAGTGGGGCTGGTTTTTATTTGTACAATTCTACAAATAACTGTTTAATTGTACCTGAAGCTTTTGGAGGCCTGAAGTTCAGCAGCAAGGTATCAAGTTTTATGTGCAATTATTAAAGAAAAATATTTTTAAAACCATATTAATATAAAAATTGTGTGTTATTACTTAAATGAGATGGTGCAATTTATGTTCTATGCCACAGTCACCTCAAAGTAGAAGTGTGTATTAAGTCCTTTCAAAATTGCAGTGATTGGTTACACAAAAAATGGGGGAGGAGACCTAGTTCCTGTTCTGTATTAATTACCTTTTCATCTGGCTTGACATTTAAGAAGAAAATCCTGTTGGTTTTATCCATGCTCTGAAGGACTAGGAGAACTCATTGATCTACGTGTGCTCTGTCGAGACCTAAGAACCACCCCAAATGTTTCCCAGAACAGACAGGAAACATATCAGCCACACCACCAGCTGCATCATCCCTTTTTCTTCTTAAATGCTGCACTATTTCCAACAAGATAGACTGGTATTCTACAGTAGAAAAGAATGTAGATAAACAACACTAGTTAGAATACTACAGGACACTTTATTTGTCGCTTTGTAATTAGTTGTTAATGGCAATGTTATACAGTATTTCTAGAAAAGTTTTTCAAAAATTGTAGATACAATTTCAATATCCAAGAAGCTTAAATTTTTGAAGGTTAAACTCAGCAGCGTAATAGCTTCAACTAGTAGAAACTATTCAGTGAGCTAAAGCTAAGTCTTCAAAATAAAAATCCTTAATATGACAGCACCCCCAAAAGGTGCATCATAATATACTTTAATATAAAATTCAAAAATACCTAACCTTGTATTTCAGACATCATGCAGTGTAGATTTATGGATCATCACAGACTGAAAAGTAAACATATTAATGGTAAAAGTTCTAGTGATTCAATGGAATCATTAAGTTTTAGATACTTTAAATATAAAGAAAACATTTTTATTGTGTCCATACTGGTTGATCCCAATGATCAAAGGCATTTGCTTAAAACAGTAGATGTATAAGCATGATTTGTCACATTTAAAAAAAAAAAAAAATCCAGTTTTAAGTAACTTCTCCCCAAAACATACAGTTTAAGCTACTTAAACACGTACACTATCAGACATAGCCACAGAAATAATTCTTGGGGATACCACTAACATGTTTGTTAGCTTCAGGCCAGCCTTTAAAAAACCCACAGATAAAACCAATTTAGAAAGATCCAAGTACTCCTCATTCTTTTGCAACCTAGGAATTACTGTATGCCTGAAACTGGAGCTCTAATTTAGAGCATGGCCCAGAGTGAAAAGCAGAATGAAAGAAAACATCTTATAATTCTGCAATTATTTTGTATCCAAACAACCGCTGCTTTCTGCATTTTTTAAAATCAATTCTAAAAACTATTTTCCCCTAAAAAAGACCCCTACTATGCTAGCAGTTCCTGCATATTTATGAATAATCCCCCCAAAACAGAGGATGATGGGAAAAATTCTGCTACATTAAGAAAACTATATATAATATTGCATTAATAGTTAATGCAATTCACAACAATTTCACTGGGTTTTATCAACAGAATGTGCCACTTTAGATCAGTGTCTTCATTAATTAAGACTGCTTTATAGTTGAAATTACACAATCTAAACCGCCGGCAACATGCATCACCTCAGTTTAATAATCCAGTATATTACAAAGAAAACAAACAACGCAAAGAGCATCATGTAGCAGAGCAGCTTTGTCTGGCTGCCCCGGGACAGCGTCCTCAGCCTGCCCATGGTCGCACCCAGCAGTCCGCCCGCAGAGTCAAAGTCATTATCCTACGTTTAAAGACAAGCAAACAAATAAAACAACAAAAACCACATTACCCTGAGGAAAAGAAGTTCACCCCTAAAGATTGCCAAGCTTAGTCTTCCCTGTTTTTCCAAAACTAAAGTTATGTCAGAGGCAGTTTCTGACAATTAACCAGGAAAAACTTTTGCCCATTTACCCAGGTGAATGCAAGCAAAAAAGGCATTTCTGTATTCCTTGGCTTTTTGCTTCCCTCTTCTACTCTTAAATACATTTAAATATAGAACTGCCTTTTTAATAATACTATACTTTTGCTAATTGAAAACAAGTGGTAATATCTGCAGTAGAAAGACCTTGGTTGTGGCTTGGAAGTAATGCATTTGACAGCATTTCTGTTTCTGAACAGAAATATTGCTGCTGAATTAGTCACAGTTCACAGTCAACATTTCAATAGCAATGTTCCCGTGCTTTCCATTACTGACTTCTTAATCCTGCCCCGTATTTAAAGACAGGTTAGTGACTAAACACTTACCATTTCTGATAACATCTTATTTTGGTTTTTAACTTCTGTTCCAATTTCAATGGAGAGCTATAAAAAAACCCAAACCCAAAAAGTATTAAATGTGAGTAATCACAAAGATGAGACAATTAGATGTGGTGCTGAGGGATATGGTGTAGGGGAGGACTTTGTAGAGTAGGGCAGATGGTTGGACTTGATGATCCCAAGGGTCTCTTCCAACCTAGATGATTCTATGATTCTATGATTCTATAAATCAGTCAAAAATCCACGACTTCACTAGCTTTTCCCCAGGTAAGGTGTGAGAACAGCAACTGGTGTTTTCAAACACCAAAATAATGTGCACATTATTCTGTCAATAACCACCAGGGAAGTAAATATTTGTCATTTGACTGGATGAGTCTGGAAAGTCACAGAAGGTACTCGATGCTCCTCCTCCCCTTTTCTCCTTCAACAGGGAATTCCTTACTAGAATTATTCCATGGACTTTCAAAAATTCAAGATCTTGCCAAGTGTAAGTAAAGTAGCAGTTTTCCATTTCCTGGGACGACTGTTCAAACTACCAGCACAGAGCCCCCCGAGCACCCGTCCTAACACAGCGCTGCAGAGCTGACCCCGTAACCTCTAACAATTTCTTCTGACAAGTTCCTGCTACACTGAAAATGGGAATTGCTTTTGTGGACCTGTCTCTTCCTTCCCTGCTCTGTGCCACGGGACAGCGAGGGCGCAGAAGGACAAGGAGGCATGTCATGTAGCCAAGTGAGGGTCAGCTCAAGTCTGCTGCTTGACCGGTCCATATAAATTAATTCGATACATTTCACCGTAATGAAATACTTACTGATTTGATGGCGCTGACTTTTGTACGCAGACTTTCTGTTAACCTTTCATTTTCTTCTTCATAAACACTGTATCCGCTGTTGGTATAGCCATAGCTGCCAGCAGACGCTCCATCGCCTATAGACACAGGAGTCAGACAGAAATCACCACTGGAGCAAGTGCTCGTCACGTGTGGAAAAACACACTTTCCATTAAAATTGCATTCCCTTAACAGTACCCTCAGCAGTCAGGAAGAGTCACCGCTTGTTCCTGAGACAGAGATTCAACCTTTTTCAAATGTGTAGGTTATCTTTGCAAATCAAAGGCAGAAAACTGAGGAATGGTTGTAAGTAAATACTATAAAATTTGGCCCCACACAGTGTTTTCGGATGACTTCTATGGAAATCAGCCCAAGCATCCCATGGAGATGTGACGGGAGCGCTGAGGCCACCGTATCCAGCAGTAAAAGCTAACTCAAGGCAGGAAAGTTGAGATGGTTCTCTAACAAAAACAGACACTTGATCACACCCACATGTGAAGGGGAGAAGATACTCTGATCCTTACGTATATTTCTCTACAAACAAGACCTCAGAGGAGGAGCCAGGCCCCATTTCAGTCACCATTCTGCAGTTCTGTCCCCACTCTTGCCTTTGGTTTTCCGGTGCTGGAGCTTCAGGAGTGCAGAGGAAGTGGAGCAGAAGGGAATGAAAGCTCCTCAGCTCCACGCATTCGCCCCAACCTCTAATAAAGACCTTTACAGACAACAGCTGGACAGCAGACTGGGCAAAGGAGAATTAAAGCCAGGCCCTGTCTAGACAAAAATTCAGTCTTAGGCCTCAAATCAAGGATTTGAAACCAAAGAAGAGAGACCAAGACTGAGAAAGGCAAACAGAAAAGAACTATTATAAGCTTTATGATAAAGATCCTACTAGATTAATTCAACTATCGATCCACCTATTACATTAATCAATATTTATAGAGCTAGTTGGAATGCCACACTAAAATTGTCTAAATGCCTTTGGTTGACTCCTCTTCAATGCAATTTTAAGCTTTTTGTGCTTGGGTGCCCCTTTTTTTTTTCTGAGGAAAAATGGACAGAAGAGAGACACCAACCCCATTCACAGATAAAGCTCCACCTCAAGGAGTTTCACAGTGTGCTTGGCACACATAATACTAAGATTTCAAAAGAGCGAATTACGATGCTACTTTCATAATAGATGTAATTTTATATTAACCCATAAAGCTACTTTTTAAGTGTAAGCAATGACAATTTTTTTAGTTTGTTCTTTTAAACTGCTTAAATGTTATTCTAGGAATTAAGCGAACAACAAATTCTCAACAAGACTGGGTGAAATGTATGTTTCCATTTTATCACAGCAAGAGTCAATAAACTACTACCCCCCCAATCAAAAGTATCAATGTCAAGTGTAGAAAGGTGACTAGAATGGCATCATTTAGAGCCAGGATTGTTCCCTCTGATTTTTACAAACACATCTCAGTACAGTACTTCCTACAAAGTGACACACAATTTTGAGTATGTCTATAAGTTAATATACCATATAGCTTCAGGCCAAAATACCATAACTATGATTATTACACAGGCAGTGTCATTCATACCAGATGTGGATGCTTTTAAACAGGCAGAGCCACTTCTATGCCCTTAACAGAAAGCACTAGAGAGAAGCCTGGCTCCTCCTGTTTACAGGAAGGACAGGAACTTAAGCACAGCAGTTCTGTGGGGTCTCCTGCAACACCGTCCATTGACAGGACATGTAATATGGACACGGCCATCTCATCATCACAGGCTAAAAAAGAGCTCCCGGGTAGCTGGTGCCCGCAGCAGAAGCACTGGTGCTTCTTTCTCCAGCCTACTAAATAAAAGGAATTCTAGACTGACAGATGAAATGTCAAGGGGAAGCAGCAAATTCTTCTGCAGCTGGTAATAGTCATAACAGACATTTAAGTCTTTTGCTTGACCTTCCAGCAGATTGTTTAAGTCGTTTCAGGATGTTCCTTAAGGCACTGTTTACCAGAGACATACTGGGAGAAGCTGTGCTCTTTCCCCTGCACTCCTTCCATAAGCATCCATCACTCGCACACTGAGCTGGGTGGCCTTCGGTCTAACCCCTCGAGTTCATACCCTGGAGCGAGACTTCAGTCTAACAAAGAAAAGGACTGAAGACCTAACTGTTACCAAATACCCATCTTTGTATGATAAACATCTCTGCGCCTCTCTTGATCTAGTAAGAAGTGTATCCAAGACTTGTTTTATCTTGTGAAAGTACTATTACACAGCACAAATGTAAAGTGTAGAAGTAAATGTAGGATGGTGTTACAGATGCACGTGGATTAGCCACATGGCATTGATCAGCCCCTAAATATTCACTGTCTAAGAATTAGTACCAGAATTCAGTCGTAAATTTCCGAGGCATAAACATTACCAAAGCTTTACAGTGAGGTCACAGCACCCACGTAATTCTAGGACGTGACACGGGAGTTCAAAGTTTATAGTCACCAAGGTGGCTGCTGGCTGATAAACAGGGCCTGAGCTCCTGGGAACACTCTGCAGGAACTGCAGAGATTTCTGCCTTTGCATCAGATTATAGTTGTAATAAACTGACAACAGCTGGGTGGGTTTTTTTCCCCAAACATAGCAGGAAAAGACACACAGAAGTACTAAAATTTAAAAAACAACTGAGAATTTGGAAAGGACTTGACTGAAGAGTGACAAATCTGTCCATCCATGGAAACATGGCTCAAATTAACACTGTGTTTGAACCATTCACAAACACAACTAAACACAAATCCCAGTGCTGCTCCCTAGGCCCAGCTGAGCTGGAGAAAGAGAGCCAGAAGCAGGGGGAACGGACACAATACCTCCCCCACCCGACCCCCGAGCCCTGCGGCAGGCCTGCGCCCACCGGCACAGCCCAGAGCCCACAGAGTCCCCACCGGGGCCGGGCCCTGCCCAGCCGCCCCCGGCAGCGGCTCCCACAGGGGAGCACGGGCTGCCCCGGCCCGCCCGGAGGAGCGTCTCAGCCCCTCTCTGTCTCCCTCTCCCCGTCCAGCACCAGCCCAGGGCCCCGCCAGGCCGGGCGGGTGACAGAGGCGGCTGCAGGCCCCGCCGCCCAGTGTGCCCGCGCTTACCCAGCCCCGCGCGCCTCATGGCCGTGCCCGGAGC
>JAHREE010135047.1:5009-15149 GCA_033628505.1 Tringa tobata | reverse complement strand
GGTAGGGGCAAGTCAAGATGAACAGGAAGAGAAAAAAAGAGGACATTATAAAGCGCAGTGGCAAGACAACTTAGATTTGAAGCATCAACTTTCACGTGGAAATTATAACTAGAGCCACGCTTCATCCCCAAAATTCTGAAAATTAGTTTAAGCCCATTCTTCAGAGTTTCCTGAGAAAAGTTAAATGCTGAGAAGAAGTGAAGGGGGTCTGTGTCTTTTTAGATGTCTAGTCATCACCTGGGACGTTTTAGCTGGGATGGTAGCAGGTAACACATAAGATATTTTAATTTATCCCAAGTTCAGTTAAAATTTATTAGGACTCTCTTTTCTACTAACTATATTGAGAAGAAACAGTAAACAGGTTTTTGGGAAAGCTTCAATAAAACCCTAGAACAGTCATGCAATCACAATAGAGGAATGCAGAAAGTATTAATTAAATACCGTAAGTATGCTCAAAACCAGAGGTCCTGTATGTGCATTCTAGAAATTTGTGATTACCCAGAGCCTATCATCTCACACCACTGAGCTCTGAACCAACGCACATAAAAGACACGCGCTAGGAAATCATGGAAACAGTCTGTTCAGAACTGTACACCAAACAAGTCCCCAGGACCAGAAACAACCCTTTTTAAAAAACATCAGGAGGTAGAAAATTATTCAAAGTTATAAAAAATTCATTTATATTGCTAGCAATTCATGAATTATTATTCATGAACGATCACTTTGGAAGCAAAGAGAAGGGAAATAAACAGGAAGATATGATTATAAAGTCTATCAGAGTATGTAAGGATAGAAACAATTTAACAGAACAACATTGTTCTTTGATTCAGAAAACATCACATCAACCAGTCTTGAACTAATGGCCAGACAGAACAGATGTTGTTTTTGCAACCTGATATCATGTCAAGTATGAAAGAAAAACATTCCAAAAACAACATCTTGGATTAAACCATACAGCATGTATAAAACTACATAAAAGATACCGAACACTGGCTTTTAGAGAACATTTACATTAGGCAGCAGGCCATCCACCTAATAAAACAAAGATTTAAATTTGAACGAAGCTGTATCTCACCAAAAGATTGACAGCAACCATCAAAATCAAGACCATTATGAATGATGTAATGCAAAAGAAAAAATGGCAAAGAATCCTAATGCTAGGATTCTAAGGCTCAAATCTTCATTTCTTTCCTTCTCTCTCTTGTTTATAATTGTTTGTGTGCTAAATAATGCTACATGTGTAGAAAACCACGGATTTGTACTTAAGACAAACACTACCTCTCTTATCAAGCAGCCATTTTGAAAAGTGCACTGAACAGGACAATCGTGTAATTGCAGAACTCTCTCACACTAGGCATTAAAGTACTGGTGAACAGTTTGAATTTTCTCCTTTCTGAAATAAATCTTGGATTACAAACCAGGAGTACTTTTCATTGTTTCTAAAAGAGAAATAGCATCTAAATGGCCAGTAATTAGCTACATTAATATATCTAACTGAATATATATCTGAATACTTTCCTGAATCCCTTTCAGAACGCCTACATTAAAGTGCTGCCATATTTAGCAACACCTTAAAAACAATCTTTCAAAACTTTTGCTTTAGATTTTCCTAAACTGTGTTTCAGGTACCATAGACAAAATGCTGGGAATCTAAGTCACTTTTCATACAGGATCACTCTTTCAGGTGTGAGTCAACTTCAAACTAAGAACAGCAAAGACATAAGAAATATTTACAACAGCTTTCCTATTTTCACAGAAGGGACATTATGTCTCTGGTAATGAAAAGTGTGCCCAAGCATTTTACTAGAAAAGAAAAAAAAAAGCATTCTACTCTAAATAATGCTCAGGTGAAAGGCATCTTTCTATCCTTGCTTTAATAACATAAATACAGTCATTGGTGAATACACATTAACAACAAAACCTCCAGCGAACAAGCACGCTTCACACGACCTCAGGAAGATTTGAGAAGAAGATCTATGTTTCATTTCTTAATGTATCACTGAAAGTCTTTTAGCCTGGAACATGTATAAATCAAGAAAAACATCCTTACCTAGGGCCTCTGGGGCCTTCAAAACGCGCTGATCTGGGAGGATCTGGAAGCAATCCACCTGACCTCACTGGTTTATCCTGCATGGTAGGTGCATGTGTTGAAGACACTGCAGAAGTGGCTTTCAGTTCCCCACATCCTTGCTCAGATGAAACGGAGACAGTTTGTTTACCAAGATGAACTTGAGACTTCCCATGGTCTGAAGAGCCATAGGATGAACTTACTTGAGAATGATAAGGTGAATAGACGGTTGAACTACCTATTTTTGATGCATAGGTACCAGGGGTGGGAAGCAGAGCTGGCCTTGGCGTCTCAGTAGATTGACTGCTTTGAGAACTGGATCCTGAAGGGACAGAGGAATTAGATAACTGAGAAACAGAAGAGAGAGGTGGGGGGACCAGTGGAGGTGTTGTTGAAGGTAAAGCTGGAGGCATAATAGGAATGCCACTTTGAGTGGATTGAGAATATGGAACAAATGGAGGTGGCAGCGAAACATTTGCAGGATACTGATTCTTCAGATTTTGGAGTGAGTTCACTTTCTCCTGCAGATGGGACTGAGTGACCTTCATCTGTTCATCCCATGCTTTCCACTGTTTCTCATACTCTTGAAGCTGATCTTTGTGAGGGTAGGTTTGAAGCTGGTGCTGCCACTGTTGGTTCATTGACCGCTCCCAATCTTTATGAAGCTGCTGGAACTGTTTTTGCTGTGCCTCATAATGTCGCAGCTGCATCTCCACTGACATTGTCTGCAACAAGAAGACAAGAATAGCTTCAAAATACCGTCCTAATTATTTTAAGAGCCACATTATTTCAGTGTCACTTGTAATATCACAATTTCAGACTTGGGCAGAAGCTTGAGAAAGATCTACACTGAAACAAAACAAGCACCAACTGTGATGTCTAAAGTCATTAAAGACAATTTACATATTATATGACTAGAGGACACTTATGTATAAAAGGCTTTTTTAAAACAGGACAGTTGAAGAAAGTTGTAATCAAAGGGCTCCAAGCTGTGCTGTTACTGGATGCTAACAATGGCCCAAATCAATCTTCAGGCTTTCAATATATACAGTACATGGCTATGTCTCACGGTTTCAGCTTCTGCTATTAACCCTCTCAAGAGTTGCTTCAGCTGTCAGCAACTACTTTTCTCTAAGCCTTTGCCAGACCTTCTTATTTGCACAATGAAGCTTCTTTCAAAGAGGTACTGTCATTATGCGTAGATACAGGTCCTAATATCCATGGCTTGATCTTGTCTGAGATTTTTAGGGTTCACACACTTTAGGGTTCACTTTAAACAAGCGGACAAGCCCAAGCTACAAGGAAACGCTCAATGTACAAACTCCACCAATCCAGAAAAAGCTGACTCAACTCTCTAATACAGTAATCAACTTCTACTTAAAAGCTTAAAGGTTGCAACACTGATATAATTATCCGAACTTGTTATTAAGACTGTTTCTTTTATTTCACTGATTGAGTCAAAAATAATGTGAAATGTTTTAATTACTTTAAGTGTGTATTTTTGGCATCTATGTTTACTTCATCATTGTACATATTTGGTTTTGTACTACACAATGTTGTAAAAAAAAGCAGATACCAACCTACTCCATGCAATCATCTGTTTACCTGACTTTTCTTCTGAACTGTTTCTTCAGCAGTAAAACATTCAAAGCTGAGTAAATTCAATATTGTGTTTAGCTTTGGTCCTGTATCACCCGGGTATGTCTGAAAAATCTAATGACAACTGCAAAGTTTTGTATTTCTCATCCTACTGAAGCTTCATCACCATCTGTCAATTCTCTTTTCATTCTGAAGCTGAGTGACAGTAGGAGAAGGGGATATAGACATCTACCCAAGCAGAAAAAGTAGCTAGACAAATGAGCCAACCACAGCAAATTATTTAACTACTTGTTTTTTAGCAGATCATGAGTGCTAAGTCACCCAGGAAGTATATAATCAAATACCATCTCCTTCATGCCTCACCTGCAAATGTGGAGGCTGTTGCATGATCTGCTGATACTGCTGTACTATCTGCTGCAGCTGGGCATGCTTCTGCATTATTCTCTGATATTGAAATCCAACCCGCTGTTGAGGATGCTGCTGCCATTGAGCTGCTGCTGCTTGCAACTGCTGCAATCTCAAATCTTCCTCAGGGTCATCGGGAGGTTCAATATTGAGCTAGACAAAAAGGCAAATACTAGAAATAAAAGAAAGCTCCTTCTGTCAGAAGAAAAACACACTTGGTCACTATGCAGTTTACAGGAACTTTCTCAGTGTTTGTTATTTTATTGCTCTGTATTTCAGCGTTCTGGCCACCCACAGTTTTCTGAAAGGCTGATTTTTATTTCATATTCTTAACGCAAATAGTCTGATCTAAAGGTTATTAATGAGGATATTCATACATACAGAAACTAGCTACAGGAAAGAGATTAATGTGGATCTGTTACCTGTTGCTCACAGCAAGTATAATCAGACAGAGGTGCTTTTTCATAATGAGGTAAAGTAACCCTGAGACCATTATTTTTGCCACTTGGTAGGAACCTACACACCATAAGTTAAAGTGGAGCACATGCCGCAGGGTAATCTACTACCCTACAGTAATCTGTTCAAACATCAACCGTGATCTCCATCCCTTATGCAGTAACTGTTATTAAGCACACTGACAAAAGTATTCTGTGCAAAGTTCTTGCTTTCTGACAAACTCCAACATACAGAGAGAGGGGAGCCAGAATTCACAAACTGCAATAGAGGAATTAAGAGATAGTGTCTTAAAGATAGCATTCCTCATCTAGGAGTTTTTACTTAGGTATCACAAAGTGTCTCTCAGACAAAGATGACAGTGTTGGGGAAGGTGCAAGTGAGTCAAGCCTGGGCTCACTTGGTGCATATGTTGGTGACTATGTAAGTTTCAATACAAAGATTTTATTTTAAATTTTAACTGGTTCAGCCTGAGCAAATGTTAAGATCGTTTTACCATATTTAGTTATTGATACACAGTATACATGAGAATTTGATGGCATTACTTTCCTGTTTCTTTGTCCCATCTAGCACAACAAATGGACTGGCGTCACTTTACAAAGCCTACCTGAGTTTCAGTGGACGTAAGAGAAGACTCATCTTCTTTGGAAGGCGGAGGCAGGGATTCGTTAAGCGGAGGAGCCTCAGACTGCTGAGCTGAAGCACTCATTTTCCCTTCTTCAGACTTTGCTCTCTGCTCAGATGCATCCTTCGCTGCTGGACCTTTCATTTGCTGCTGTCCCTGAGCATGGGCTTTTGCCCTTTGCTGCAGGCTGAGCAGGTGCTGCTGGTACCAGTACTGCTGCTGTTCCTACAATAGACAGAAATTTTCTAAGACAGCTTTCACAGGAAAACCCAAGAAAACTAATTCGTGATAGTCACTAAAATCATACTCTAGAATAAAGTTTCTCAATCTGTTTTGAGGGAGGCTGCTCAGAGAGGTTGTGGAGTCTCCTTCTCTGGAGATATTCAAAACCTGCCTGGATGCGTTCCTGTCCAGCCTGCTCTGAGTGAATCTACTTTGGCAGGGGGTTGGACTAGCTGATCTCCAGAGACCTCTTCAAACCCCTACCATTCTATGATTCTGTGAAAACTCAATCACCAAGAGTAATGCAATGGATGTCAGAAGACTGAACGAAAATTCAGAAACCACTATGTGAGACATAGTACCTGCAGCAGAATTAATTTCCGACAACAAAAACCAGAGAGGTGGCCAATCATAAGTCAAATTGCTACAGACATGTAGATACATGTGTGGTAGTTATCTGTAACACACTTAGTATTTTTAATGCTTTTTATTCCTAACAACTGTGGGTACTTCATATGAGACTAACTCAGGTAAAAAGAATGGAAAATGCAGAATGAGTAAAGGAGCAGTAAAGAGGAAAAGGAGAAAATGTACCAAAAGATTAAGAGGATGAAAAGACAACACAGACATCAAGTAGACTGAAAATGACAGCTGAGAAATTGTGGTGGAGACATTTGAATAAAGGCTGTGGAAAGGAAAAAGGACAATCAGAACCAACATATAGTGAGGATTATTTACCATCTGAATTCTCATTACTTATGATTTATTCAACAGCTGAAGAAGTAAATAGATATGGTTGCACCCAAAAAAGTATCTATTTAAGAAGTGATCAAGCTTTCAGTTTTAAATATTTCAGGCTAGAATTAGAGTACTCCAGGCTGATGACAGTAGCTTCAAAGCACTGTAAGCTGCCACCAACATAAATAACAAAAGACTGAAGATAAGTATCAGAACCCTTAAGCAGTGGTGCATCTTAAAGAGACCTGAACAGGAACTGACAGTTCTGTATCTCTTCCAACACAAGAAATATCAGGCACCAAATCAAACTAACAGGATACAGATTTAAAGCACATGGGATGCAGCTCTTCACCTGACACGGCCCTGTGCTACCAAAGTCCCTGCCAGAGACCACTGCAAGCGCTAAAATTTTGTGGATTCAAGACACAGCTCCATAAGCTCATAGAATAAAAATCTACAGATTTTAAAAATAAGGACACCAGTTGCAGCTAAGGCAGCGCCTGTATTTTAGGGAAGTATCACTATACACTTGGTTTTTAAGTTATTCTCTTAGCATCTGCTTTTAGTCACTGTCACAGGCTGAATGATAAAATACTGTACTTTTGGTCTGACCTACTGCAACCACTCTTATGCTCTCATGTCAGCTCCACCACCTCTGAGAATTTGTGACTGCTCCACATCTTTCATATCTTCTCGTCTTCCATCCAAATATGCACAGTTAAGAAAAGAAACTGATATAAAGCCCACAGAACAGAAAAGAATCCAAAAGATGCAGGTATTTTAAAATAGAAGTGTGACACCAGCAAAGTGGTTAAGTGCTGTCTGATGAGATTTCTCAGAACGGAACCATTCCGCCCATCTTAAAACAAGCAGAAAAGAAGTGCAAGTTTTCTCCAAAAGCCTACCTCACACTCAAGTCAGGAATGATGTTTTCTATTTGTAGCAATCCAGCAGACGAAATTAAACATATAGCTGTATTTTTAAAAAAAAGTACTTCTGTAAAACTGTAACTCGGAGATGAGGCCAACAAAAGGAGAGGTTATACTTCTTGGACCTTATGTTGATCCTGCAATAATTCGTGCCAAGAATCTTTTCAATAAGAATATGACTCGGAAGAACTCTCATGGCTTTGCGTGAAAGGTGTGCATTCACACTCCCGTATGGACTCACCCAGAAACCTTCAACAACGTGTTGTATGTAATAAACGCCATTTTCAACGTCAGGGAGGAGTATACAATCCCTACTATACAAAAGCTGATTCAATTATCCCTCTCAAAAGGCAGTATAAGGTGGTTTACCATGACAGTTTTGGATCCTATGCTTGGTGAGCACCTGTTCTACTGCCTTTTCAATCAACTAATTGTTGTCTCTACGGATCCATTTTGTTTTCTCCTCATTCTACCAAATGGACAAAGGGCTAAAACTCATGATATGACCCAGCTATGATAACATCCTGTCATCTTTTTTTTTTTTTTAAGTTGGTGACACAAGTATTGCAGGTTCTATCTGGAAAGAGTGAGAAGAGAAGAAAGGTAGATTTCTACAGCTTGGTCTGAACAAAACAGAAGTGCTAGCGTAGAAAATTCCTGATGGTGAAACATTCAGTTATTTAAGTGCTTCTCTCCTCACGATGACTGTCATTCTTCAAGTCCAGTTACAATCCTTAAGTCAAAGGAACACACCAGCATCAACACACGCCTGTTTCCATCCTTGGCTGACCAAGAGACTACGCCTGCGGCACTGTACAGGGAACACTGATACCAACACTGTCAGCTCCTGACCACAGGACACACCAACAAAAAAGTTAATGCAGAGCCCGCGCCAAAAGACTACTTCAAAATGAATTTAGGTGATTCTAGGCCATAGCATAGTGCCTATTTTAGGCAACACTCAGTCCTTTTCTGATAAAGATAGCAAAAGAATGGTTTAGTGCCCTTTTTAAAACAAAAGAGGGATCTTAAAGAGTACAGCAGTCTGCTGAAAGATGACATGGTAAAGCTAAGGTAGCTTTAACGTATGTAGATAAATGCATATTTATGGGTACATATGCACCCACACATATTTGTTTACTACTGGAAATAAATAGCAGCATATAGTACCCAAATATCAGATGGAGTATTAATGAAATACCACAGGTATTTTAACAGGACTTGACAAAAGATGCATCTGATCGTAGAGGAACACAAGAATCCATCAATTTACTCCAACTGTAGGCCCATGTGAGAAACTCACAATATCGTAAAGGCAAAGAGCAGTGTCTTATTATTAGACAGGAAAGGGAAATAATAAAACACTAACTCACGGCAAATCGCATAATATTTTCTATGTTAAAAGAAAAACATTGATCTATTTGGCTACAGCCACCGTTACTGTGGGAAACAGAAAGAATTGTTTTCAATTCCCAGTTTAAACAAAGGCTTAGTAGGATCTTATAAATGACAAATTACAGTATTTCTCTACTCAGCTTTTAAGATCATTAGCAAGAAAGCATCACTATGCTTTGTTTTTCCTACTCCTATTGTGTAAGGACTTGTTGCTCCAAATCCTGCCTAATTTTACAACCCAAGATAGCCAAAATCGTATCAATCTGTTATAACAAAGTTACGACCAGCAAACTACAATATTCCTTTTCAATTAACACTGAATTGGGTATAAGAGTAAACAAACTACTCAAGATAGAAGTTGTTTGTATAAACACCCATAAACCAGACAAGCTGTATTCTGCTTCTTCTATGTGTACACCACAATAATGCTTGCAACTCCTCTGGAAAGGAGAATGGTTGAGGAACAATTAATTAACATTAATGACATTTCAGGCTACATAAAGGGAGAGGATTTGCAGTTTAGTGTTTGGTCTTGAGATCAATAATTTAAGAAATCAGCAAGCAGCCTCAATATTGAATTAACATCACTTTCTACATCTGATTTTTCAGGGTTTTGGTTTTTGTCATTCAGGTATGGGTATGAAATTTTAATGGATGCAATTTAAAAGGTGTCCCAAAGATTAACCCGTTTAAAATGCCCATGACTTCAATATTATGCAACAGGATTTTTGCAAACTTAGCTTCAAATCACAATCCTAATATCAATTTGCCAACTTAAATAAATTAACTTTTTAAAGCATGCACTTCAGCTTTGCTTTTGCAGCTGGATCTCTACAAGCCGACCGTAAAACCACGCAAAAGTCTCAGTGAACCCGACCTATATAGACAACCGGGGACCTCAGCACGTGTGCCTCTTTGTGCATGCTTAACCTTAAGCCACTGGATAGTCCCTAATTTAATATATGTGAATGGTCACAAGTTCACTGGAAATGCTAATGCGTAGAAACTGAAGCACGCAAACTTTTTGCAAGCATTTTGGCCCTAGTGTACAAATTAAAGCACACCCCGTTAATAATAAAAACATTTTTCGCCTAAAGCATTTCAGAACAATGCCCCATATAGTTTTATACTAGAACATCACGCACATGTAGCAAAACGTGCAAGCCTAAGTAAAGGGCAACTACACCAGAAACTCTTTTGCAGCTTTAATTACGTGTGCTAAGATTAAAATAGTCACAATGCTATACCGATCACATACACAACTGAACCATGACCTCAAGAGAAAAAACTAAACGGGAAAATCCCCTGAATACAAGAGGCACCGCTCCTGCAACGTGCAGTAAGTAAACAGACCGTTGTATCTCACAACAGGCTGGAGGAAGTCAACAGAGGTTCGGTGCAGGTTGCCCACATGCTGTACGTTGGAAAACAATTCTCCAGAGACCAAGAAAACCGCCAGGAAAATGAGACTTTTCCCTAAAGAACTTGTTTGCTTGTGAAAAACGACAGTTTGTTACGTCTTGACAATCACCACTGGATAAAGAAGCATTTACAGAGCTCGGCCTGAGCCTCGCCGTTCCTGGATGTCCAAGAGTCGTCTCCAAACCCTTTAAGTATTACGCAAACACATCATGTTTATTAACTGTCCTTACTCGGAGACCTTTGCAGCACCTCGCTACCGTTGCCCTGGTGAGTCCCTGCTGCCA
>JAHREE010135039.1:0-11175 GCA_033628505.1 Tringa tobata | reverse complement strand
CCATCTCCCCCCTTTTAGTTTAAAACCCCTTGTTTGTGCTACTGCAGGTTCATGAACTACAAAGCTCCCCCCCAGTCAGTCCATATCCCAGACAAGGGGAAGTTTAACTCTTCCTCCCAGTTTGGTCTGAGGTTTTCAAGCTCGGAATTTCCCGCCTGGGAAAAAAGCTCAAGTGTTTGGGCCCATCAAAAAAAAAAAAAAACCACAACCCAATATTTTTCCTCAACAGGGACAGTTTCTCTTGGAAAATCCAGACCGTGCAGCTCTGCTTTCCAGTTATACTCAGCAGTTAACAGCTCGGCCCACGCTTGTGTCAGATTTTAAATGAAAATATTACTGAAATATTAGATACACATAGAATTTATGAAGTGGGAATTTCAGACTTGCTTAACAATACAAGTTTATCCCTTTCCCTAAATTCCTTCTAACCGCCTTTGGCTGCAATCATCGTATTTCCCCCCCACCAAAGGACAATCCCGAGGTGGAATTTGCTGCCCTCCTGCCCTTTCCTACCTGACCACGTCCACCATGCGACGGGCGATGCCCTTCCCGCGCCTGGGCCCGAACACCCAGATCCTGCTGATGCCGCAGACGGCGGGTTCTGGCTCCGTGGAGCAACGCCAGGGCCGTTGGTGCTGCAGAGCGTCCTCCTCGGGGGACAGCGCGGCTCCCGGCTCCGCCAGCACCCGGAACGCCTGCGGGGACGAGAATCAGAGTCACGGGGGCTGGAAGGAACCTCTGGAGATCATCACGTCCAACCCTCTGCCAAAGCAGGGGCACCCAGAGCAGGTAGGACAAGGAATGTGTGTCCGGGTGGGGTTCGAGATGGAATTTCCCCATGTCCCAGTTTGTGCTTATTGCCCCTTGTCCTGTCCCCGGGCACCACTGAGAAGAGTCTGGCCCCATCCTCTTGCCACCCACCCTTTAGCTCTTGCTCAGCATTGATGAGGTCCCCTCTCAGTCTGCTCTTCTCCAGCTGAACAGCCCCAGGTCCCTCAGCCTTTCCTTAGCAGAGAGATGCTCCAGCCCCTGAGCATCTTCATAACCTCCACTGGATTCTCTCCAGCAGTTCCCTGTCCTTCTGGAACTGGGGAGGCCAGAACTGGACCCAGTGCTCCAGCTGTGTCCTCCCCAGGGCAGAGCAGAGGGGGAGGATGACCTCCCTCCACCTGCTGGCCACGCTCTTTTTAATACCCCCCCAGGAGACCATTTGCCTTCTTGGCCACAAGGGTTGCTGGCCCATGGGCAACCTGTCATCCACCAGGACTCCCAGGTCTCTCTCTATGCAAACATCCCCAGTCATTAGCCTGCAATATCTCCCCCCTCCCCATACAATTAATAAATTGCACCTGCTTGATTGATTCAGCCACCAAACACCCGACGATCATCTTCTCGTTGGACACGAACAAGTAGATCTTACTCTTGGCCGGGCAGCTCAGAGACACCTGCTTAAATCCCAGTTCATTATCTACAATTTCCCGCACGTCTTCTGCCTAAGAAAACAAAAGGGGAGAGAGGTGTGTGTTAGGAACTAACAGGCATGTTATTTGGTGTGAAAACTGTCAGAAAAGGGACTTGTTCCCTCAAAACATCTTGTGCTTTCACAGGATCGGGCTCTAACTGTAGAGAACCAGAGTGTCTTCTTCCTCCTTGTGTCTTTATCCCTCCACACCTCTCTGTCCCTCACCCCAGTCCTCGGGATGGACAGGACTGGGTTGTGGTGGTCATGGAAGAAACAAGAGCTTCGGAGCAGGGTTGGGATGTGTCGGGGTGGGTGTCCCCAGCCCCCCCAGATTGCTGCCACCACCCTTCTGGTCCCTCCTGGGGAGGTGGCAAGCGATGTCCGATCGCACGCTGAGGTCAGGCCGGGAGCAGAGCCAGCAGAAAGCTCATCTCCGACATAACCCCCCAAAGCAAACACCCGTGTACCTTCTTGACGGCGTATTTGGGGTCATCTGGAAGAATCAGTACGATTTTCCCATCCCAGAACTCCGCCACGACCCGTTCTTTCTTCCAACCCTGCCGCAGAGAGGTGGGGGGGGAGGTGGGTGAAAAAAAACCCAAAACAAACCCAAACAAACACCAAATTAGCCGTGGAGCGAGAGAGAGGAAGTGATTCAGCCAAGAGTCTGGCAGATGAAGCTGTAAACGTGAACCATTCCAGCTTGGAGGAATAAAGTCCCCTTCATCAACCCGATGAGGGCAGACAGTTGCTGGAAATGCTTTAACCTCCCCCCCGGGTGACAAAACTGTCTCGATTTTCTACCCGGATTATCCCACACTGCTTTTTCCCCTCCCCGACCCCCGGCTTCTCCGGCCTTACCACGTAGCGGAGAGCCTCCAGGAACCTCTCGTGGTGCTGGATGTGCTGGGCTTCGTCCTCGGGGCTGCCCGCCGTGTAGATCATCCCGCACGACTTGCAAACTACGGCCCCAAAATGCTTCTGCCCGGCATCCTGGCGAGAAACAAAACCAGTTAAACGCTCTGAAGCTCTTCAAAACCGTGCCCCGTTTAAGGAATGAGGCTGAGAATTGGTTCTAGTAACAATAATCGATAATAATACTAATTCTAGTATTTGTTTTCACTCCAATTTGTGGAGAGGAGGACAAGCTTTGGCTTATTTGCAGAATAATTCGGAGGGACAGAGCGTTAAATTACCCAGGGAACACAACGAATGCATCATTTGGAAACAGAGAAGCAACGTCCTCACTGAGGAAACATCGTAAAAGAGCACTACAAATAAAACCAAAGGAAAACTCTGTAGAGTCTTTTCATCGTTTACCTAAAAATAACTTCATTTTTACCTCTGTCAGGAGACAGGGAGGGGGAGAGAAGGAATCAAGTGCCAGTTGTGCAAGAAAACAGCAGACGGGTCTTTAAGTGAAGCCTAATTTGTTAAGGACTCGTTTAATTTCCCAGCACCGTCCACTTTTCCTTCCCTAGGTCCCAGCTGGAGCTTCCCCCGCTGTCCCAGCACCCACGGTTTGTCCCTCGTGGGGCTGGTGGCCATCAGGTAGCCCTGCTCGGGGCAGGGACGGCCGCTGAGCACACGCTGTCGGCTTCCCTTCGGCACAGACACCCGGGGTGCTCCCTCCTGCGGGGACTGGCCTTCAAAAGGCTCAAAAACTTCTCTCTGTGAGGTCTGAAATTTGATGGGAATCAGCCCAAGGACTCAAAAGGCCCTAAAAAGGGGCAGAGGAGAGGAGCAGAATGATCAGGAAAAGGGCTTGAAGACGCCTGCGTGTCACCAAGGGAGAACAAATGGTTGAGTCCAAAAAATTTCTCAGGGCTGAGGCGTGTTTTCTGGACATCCACCCGTGAGAGAGCCACAGGAGCCTCAGCAGCGCTGTCTGACCTCCTCACCACTCCAAAAATAAGTACTTGAGGGCAGCAGCAGCCGTGGAGGTACTGAGGAGGTGCCATTAGTGGAGTGAGCTGCGTTGGGGCTCAGCCCTCGGTCACACATTCCTCGGCCACACGTTCCTGCCGCCGCCAGGGAGCCGTGGGAAAGGAAAAGGCTCCGGCCAAATTCCCTCCGATAGCATCCATACAGTGCTGGCCCAGCTTCCATTTGGCTTTTTTTTTTTGGTCTTTAGCATTACATTCCATAAATCTCTTAACGTAATAAAGCGCTAGTCCCAGGGAAACCCTAACAACGCGTTTCCCAGCTACTGCCCCGTCCTCGTTTAGCGCTAAACACATCAATCACCGCTCCGTTACGGGGCTGGTTTGAGGTTTACACGTAAGAAAATCTACTTATGGCTTCGCCTCGGGATGGATTTCTCACTTCTGAGCCACCCCGAGGACCCTGAACACGCTGAAGGGGACCCTTACGATGATCATCTGATCCCTGGCGCGCTTGCGGAGCTCTTTCGCCTTCTTGCTTTTCTGCGAGGGGTGAGGTGATTTCACGGGTGGGTTGGACCCGAAGGGAGAAGTCAGTTCATCCAGCGCAGCCCGAGTCCTGAAAAAGCATTGCAGAGGGATGTAACGCTTGATTAAGCCCCTCTCCCACTCCCACAGCCATCCTATTTCCCAGAATTTTGGCTGCCCCATCCCTGGAGGGGTTCAAGGCCAGGTTGGAGGGGGATTGGAGCAACCTGCCCTGGTGGGAGGTGTCTCTGCCCAGGGCAGGGTGGGCTTTAAGGTCTCTTCCCACCCAAACCATTCTGTGATTCTATGAAAAGTGAATGAGGTTTTTGGTTAAAAGCTGCTCAGCTCTGGCAATTTTGCACCCGAGTCCAAAACCATCCCCCAGAGGTGTCACTGACGTGTTTGATTTGGGTGTAAAACTCCACCTCTCACCTGAAATCATCTTACAAAGCTTCGTGTTCCTGTTTTGTGAGGAAAGTGGACTCTGGAGTTCCCACCACGTCAGCACCACTCTCATAGAATCACAGAGTGGTTTGGGTGGGAAGGGACCTTCAAGCCCCCCCAGTGCCACCCCTTGCCCTGGGCAGGGACACCTCCGACCAGNCCTTGAACCCCTCCAGGGATGGGGCAGCCACAGCTTCTCGGGGTAACCTGGGCCAGGCTCTCACCACCCTCCCACCAAACAAGTTCTTCCCCACATCTCAGCTCCATCTCCCCTCTTGCAGGGTCAAACCCCCCTCCTAGGGCTCCATGTCCTTGTTTTTCTAACCGACCTTTAGGCTCCTGTAGGTAAAGTGGCATTTCTTGAGCGATCTCAGAAGCGGGAGATCGTTAGCTGTTGTGCAGCAAACCTTAACGTGGAATTAATTTCGAGATACAGCAAACAGTTGTATAGATTTGTATGCCCAGGACAATTTCCAAAGCGGAGGCTTCACGTCGGAAAAGCTCGTGCTCAGCAGCTTCCCAGGAGACGACTGCAAACCCGAGACCCATTTGCAGATAATCACAAACACCAGGATTTTCCACACATCCCTGGGTTCCGCCTGCACCACGGAAAGCATTTGGAAAAGCCACAGGAGGAAGCAAAGCAAATATTGCAACTGGGTTTCTCTTTCAACACTCCCGGGGCAGAGGACAAGTCTGGGATGGTTTATTTTGGCTCTTTTTGGAGCAAATTTAAGTGGTTTGGGGTGGGGTTTTTATGTTCACAATAAACTTGGCTTAAAATGACTTTATTGTTACCAAAATGTATGAGAAAGTTGATTCAATATGGGAGAGGGATGAGAAGCTCTGGTTCTTGTGTGGGAAAACAAGCCTTTTGCCATTAGAGGTCCCTGAATATGTCGGCAAATTAATTGAAGAAAGCAGCTAATTAGAAGCACAGACACCAGATAGCACGGTTAGAACTCGTGAGTAAAAAGCCCCAGTGTCTGCAAGGAATTTATCAGGAATCAAAAAGCAAAATTCACACAAAATGAAGCTCGTGATTCGTTTCCATCAGGCTAAACACCCCCAGCAGGTTTGTGAATGGGCTGCTCAGGTGAGCGGGAAAGCGGAGGAGAAGCAGGTGCTTCCGTTCACCCTTTTCACCCATTTTTATTACAATTTCTGTGTTCTCTTCGGTGCCTTGAGCAATACATGTGAGCGTGCTGCTGCCCAGGGCTGCTGCACTAAAATCTCTCAGGTCAAAAAAAATATAGAAGAGGGCAATACAAAGCACTCCTCCCAGTGCAGTTACTGATTTTTGTGCTTTTGGTGATTTCTGGACAGCACACAGACACTTCTCGGAGTAATAACACTGAAGATCACAGAATCACAGAATGCTATGGGGTTGGAAAGGACCTCTGGAGATCATCTCCTCCAACCTCCTGCCAGAGCAGGTCCACCCAGAGCAGGTCCCACAGGAACGTGTCCAGGTGGGGTTTGAATGTGTCCAGAGAAGGAGACTCCACCACCTCTCTGGGCAGCCTCTGCCAGGGCTCTGCCACCCTCAAAGTGAAGAAGTTCCTCCTCATGTTTAGGTGGAACTTCTTATGTTCAAGTTTGTGCCCGTTGCCCCTTGTCCTGTCCCTGGGCACCACTGAAAAAAGACTGGCCCCATCCTCCTGACACCCACCCTTGAAGTATTTAGAGGCGTTGATCAGTTCCCCCCTCAGTCTTCTCTTCTCCAGACTAAAATGACCCAAGTCCCTCAACCGTTCCTCACCAGAGAGATGCTCCAGGCCCCTCATCATCTTTGTAGCCCTTTGCTGTCCCCTTTCCAGCAGTTCCCTGTCCTTCTGAAACTGGGGAGCCCAGAACTAGACCCAGTGCTCCAGATGGGGCCTCCCCAGGGCAGAGCAGAGGGGCAGGATGACCTCCCTCCACCTGCTGCTCACATTCTTCCTGATGCCCCCCAGGATGCCATTGGCCTTCTTGGCCACAGGGGCCCATTGCTGGCTTGTGGGCATCCTGTTGTCCACCAGGACTCCCAGGTCTTTCTCCTCAGAGCTGCTCTCCAGCAGGTCACCCCCAACCTGTCCTGGTGCAGGGGGTTATTCCTCCCCAAGACGTTGGCCAAGACTGGCCACAGCACTGAAATAGTCACAAAAGCACATAATGGGAAGAGTTTTTATGGGAAAACGAAGAACCTGATGGCAGGGAGAGACCAGTCTGACACTAAATTTAAAGAAGAGGGGTATTCCACAGCCCCAGCACAAGGCAGGCAAGTAAGCCTTCTGAAATCTTTAGCTCCATAAAACTCTAATAACTCAGAAGTGAGTTATTTTAACAGTTTATAAATAAATACCGTAAGGCTTTAAGGGTGAAGGAGGAAGCATGTGACAGAGACACAGAACCTGCACAAACCCCAGACAGAGCTGCCCCAGCAGCTTTCCAGTGTTAATGGATGAGGACAGTCACACTTTAGCTGGCCCAGACTGGAAGATGCTGCTCATTATGGGCCCTCCAGATAGAACACATGCAATTAGTATAAATAAATAAACAAAAACCCCTCTACAAGGCCCAAACACCACCAATTAGTATAAATAAATAAACAAAAACCCCTCTACAAGGCCCAAACACCACCAAAGCTGGGCCATTCTCGATGATGAATGGGCCACAAAACCCTTGTTCTAATGATTTTAGAGAGAATTTGTAAGCAAAAACTATTATTACCTTTTTAGTTTAAAAAATAAATAAATAAATCAACTCAATAATATGTAATTCACAAGTAAAATGTACTCCAGGCAGCAAGCAATTGTCTATTTCCTTATTCATGGTCTAGTATCCCCCCAAACCCACACAGTTCATGCCTTTCATCTCCCCTTTAAAAGAAAATAAAGCCAACCCAATAAATAACCTGACTCCCAAACCTCACAGGGACCAGGACAAAGCCAAACTATTGTTTTCAGAAGTAGTATAATTTTTTTTTTCATTAAAAAATGATGATTAACCTACCTTTTCTTGCTGGCGGGGGGTGCACTGAATATGGGGTAGACAACGGGGTTTGAAGGAGCCGCTGGAAGAGAGGAGTAAAGTTATTGCAGTTTCAGACCCTTTGTGGCTGCAGAACACACTGATACACAAATTCAGACACAAAAGAGAGTTCAAAACAACCCACAACAGCGAAAATGAACTTTAGAGACAAGAGTTTATGAGTTCTGGGGAGCTGGTGGTGCTGCAGGATATAAAGTTATGTTCATGAGTGATATCCAGCTGTTAATTATCTCCAATCCACTCCAGTGACACTAATTAGGCTCCCTGGTACTTTCCCCCTCCCACTAGAATTATAAAGCAGGAATTTCTGCTGCAGCAGCTTAGTGTTTCCTCCACTATTGATTAAGAGCATTAATTAAGAAAATGTGTCTCCATTTGCCATTATTTTGCATTCCTCATGCCAGAGAAGCTGGGAAATGACAGGCTCAGCCCCAGGTAACAGCTGTGAGTTTTGGGGCAATTTAGCAAAGACTTTGGTAAATAAACCCAAGGCAATTATTATTAGTGAGGAATAAATTTCCTCCCCCAAGTGTAAAAAGTTGAGGTGGGAGAGGAGGGTTTTATGCAGAGCTGGAGAGAAAAGGGACTGGTAGGACAGAGCACATCCCTACTCAGAAGAAGAGGAGGAAACGTAGAGAAACAAGGACCTTCAATAAAACAAACTTCACAACGGCCCCAAAAGGATAAAAAGGTTCCCAAGTGAAGCAAGACTAACAGGAAGGCGGGGGAAAAGGCTCAGGAGAGCTGGCAATTTCTTCAGGAAACACATTAAGACCAGATGGCCCAGAAAGAAGTGGAATAAGAGACAAACGGGGCTAAATCCTGATTTTTTTTCACTGCCTGGCAATGCACAGAATCGCAACGGGAAGGGAAACTAAGGGAAAGAGGAGCAGAAACGCCAAATCACTAAAGCTCTACCAGAGAAGGCCACAGGCCCAGGAAAACATCCCCTTTTCCAGGGGAAAACCCTGAGCAAGCTCTCAAAGCAGAAGAGAAAGAAGAACAAGCCAGTCGGGGCCTTTTCATTTGAGTCATCAATAAAGGAATTAGTTGGGATGAGATCGTTAGCACAATTAAAACACAGAGGAGATCGGAAATTCCACAGCTGGGGAAGGATGTAAAGAGAACTCTGAGATAAATCAGAGCTTTTCAGCTCAGCAAGGATGGAATTAAGAATTAACCCAGGGCTGGAAGAGCAAATGCTGCTTATTTTCAAGAGGGAAAAAAAAAAAGAAACCAGGAAATAGGGATAAAATAACATGACCTCAACTTCTGCAAACATATTGGCACATTAGTGCATATTTGGAAGATGAGAGAGCAGGTGGAGGAGAACGCGCCAGTTTGCCTTAATAAAATAACATTTAAGCAAGAGATTTTCTTATGATTATCACCTGTTATTGCCAAGAGGAAAAAATAATAAGTGTCTTAAAATTATTATATAACTTGTGAAAATTCCCTTGTGTGAAATACGGTCTCTGCAAACCAACCATGAGAAAAGGGGTAAAGTCACCCAGGGGAAAAAAAAGTATCATATTCATATAATTATTGTTCAAATATATGTGTTGCCTGGGTGTGAAAAGTGTTAATTACTGCCTTCCAGCTAATTAGCGCTGGTAAGGCTGGGATGGAGATTTGGGAGCATCGCAGCAGGAAAGATGTGGCTCAGTCTGGAGAAAATAAATAAATGATAAATTCAGGTGCCTAAAAAAAAATCAAGATTTAAAAAGGAAAGATGGAAGAATCCAGGTAATCGATCAGGGTTGATCTCGTTGGGTAAAAAGCAGGTAAACAAAGAGATTTTCAAAGCCTCTTCTGCCTCATTTTTCTACAGCAACAAAAATCATAGAGCAGGATCCATATAATCCCATTTACCTCGTTTGTTCCCCTGGGGCAGAGATTGGCTTGAAGGAATAATGCCATCGTCCGACTCCCGGCTTGAGGCAGAACTGATTTCCTCGACATCCTAGAAATTAAAATGATTTATTTTAGGGTAAAAAGAAAACTCTCCTACAGCTACAGAATCACAGAGAGCTCAAGTGACCGTCACATTAATTGACATTATGAAGCGTCACCAAGGGCTGTATTTTCCAATAAAGAAAGAAGACTTGGCAGATTACTCGTCTCCCTGGTATTAAAATTACATCCAATTGCTGAAATTAAAAATATTGCTGGAAACGTTGCCCCCCAACACCAAGGAAAAAGTCGTTTCCTGCAGGTTCCTCACAGGCTCGAGGCAAAATATCCCCATTTCTCATCTTTGACCACTGTCAGACCCAGCTCAGCTCGCGACAGCGATGGTGGATCTTCATCCCCAACACCCTCCCACCTCCTTAGGCCCCTTGTCGAAGGATGGGGTGAGGGAGGGGTGGGGTTAATTTTGTTTTTAAGTAAATCTTAACTGTGGAGGTTGGTATCACTTCCTCACCTCACCATTTTGAGGACTCTGCTTTGTTCTCTCTCTACAACTTGGCACCTTCGCAGCTTTTGGAAGCTTCTTGCAAATATTCTATTAAAAAAAAAAAAGGTTGCCAAACTGATTTTTGCCTTAAAAACCTGCTCCTTTTGTATATGACAGTGGGTTATTTCCCAGCTCACCAGGAAGCCGAGTGTCAGCAGGTGAAGAACTGTTTGTAGCTGAATCTGAGATTAGATCAAGGCCAAATTCAGTCTGTGTTTGGCTCAATTCCCTTTTCAAACACCCCCTGTTTGCCAACACAAAAAAACACAAATACTTTCAAATTTGGGTTGGTTTTTTTACCCCTGCACGTGCAAGATTAGATCACACCAGCAAACATTTGCCTTTTATTAAAGCTGAGTTGTAAAAACATATCAAGAGTCAATGCTGGAACACGAGGGAGACGCTAAACCAGCGCAGGTGACCAAAGGAGGCAATAAATTGTCCTTTATTGAACCCAAAAAAAAAAAAAGGAATATAAACCACATTAGCTCTGTAAAAACCAGCTTCCCAGGCTTGTTCGCTGCCTCCTTTCCATACCCAGTACAAAATCCTACAGTAGCATTCCAGGGGGTTTTCCTACTTTGTTTCAGATGCAGGAACGCACCAGCAAAATATGAAATTAAGTGCAAGAAGTTGAACCATTCCAGCCTCGCTAAATATATTTGTGCAAGAATCTAATGTATGGTTAAAAAAAAAACAACCCCAAAAGACCACTTTTCCATCACCAGGGGTTTATTCACTGCTAAGGGAGCGATAGAGAAAAGATACTTATATCTCCTCAGTGATATATAAAAAGGTTCAAGTTCTTCAAACACTGACCAGCTCCGAAAATTCACTGTTGGTTTGTTAAAGTAGGGGAAAAAAAAGGGGCTTTTTCTCGCTTCCCTGGAGAAGGAAAGCACCACACGTGCCTCCTGCTGAGAAAATAATCCCTAAAAAAGCTAATCCCCGAATCCCAGCAACCAGAATCTTGTGACCCAGGAGAAGCCTCGAAATCAAGACAACTCTAGAAACTGGTTTGCTTTCTCTGCCCCGTGATTTCAGTGGCCGAGAAGCACGTGGCTGGGGGAAACCAGAATTGGCTTCATGGGGCCCACAACTCCTGAGAAACCCCTCTTTCCTCCAGCTCTGACCTGCCCCCACGCTCAGGGAGGTCACACCTGGATTATAGTTATTAAAACCAGAACAGAAAATAAATGCTGAAAAACTTCTTTTTCAGCTTTGCCCTTTATCACAAGGGGGGAGGAAAAAAAGATATGTTGGCTTTTGCAAAAGCTTCATGCAGAAAACTTTCAGCCATCATAAATATAATACTTATATATCTATATATAATATATATTTATATATTTTATATATTGATATATAAT
>JAHREE010135022.1:0-11600 GCA_033628505.1 Tringa tobata | reverse complement strand
AAATCACGGAATTGTCAGAGTTGGAAGGGACCTCTAGAGATCATCCAGTCCAACTCCCCGGCCAAAGCAGGGCTGCCCAGAGCACATCACTCAGGAGCATCCAGGCAGGGCTTGAAGATCTCCAGAGAAGGGGACTCCACACCCTCCCTGGGCAGCCTCTTCCAGGGCTCTGGCACCCTCACCCCAAAGAAGTTCTTCCTCAGATTGGAGTGGAACTTCCCATGTTCCAGCTTGTGCCCATTGCCCTTCATCCTATCACTGGAAACCACTGAAAAGAGTGAAAACCACAGAAAACCACTGGCTCCATCCTCCTTCAACCTACCCTTTAGATACTTGTAACCATAGATAAGGTCTCCCCTCAGCCTTCTCTTCTCCAGGCTAAAGAGTCCCAGCTCTTTGAGCCTTTCCTCACAAGGGAGATGCTCCAATCCCTCCATCATCTTTGTTTCCCTACGCTGGACTCTCTCCAGTAGTTCCCTGTCTCTCTTGAACTGGGGAGCCCAGAACTCTAAATGCTTAGAGACTTGTCCGGCAAAGCCACCATTCCCTGCCACCTGCTTCTGCTGCTGGACCTGACATCTCCATCCCACACACATGGGGGGTACCAGACTATGGCAGAGCCACTGGAGTCTCCCTAGCACTGACCGAGCCTTTCCCATGGCTGGGGATGAATAGAGGAGACCATCTCCCCAGAGATGCTGCCAGCAGAACAAAGAGGCAGTGTGGAAACTAGAGCCCGAGTGAAGGCAGCGATTTTGCCCAGATCATGCAGAACGGCTGGGGCAAAGCCCGGGGGAGAAGAGAGGTTCTGCTCCTTTTCTTTCGTCGTGCCTTAAGACCTCCCGGCCTCCCCACCAGAGGAGGAGGGGAGAAAGAAGCCCAGATTACCAGAGAACTCCCTTAGCTCCAGTCTCCTCTGTTCAAATTTATATATTCCACTACAGGTGACATCATGATTGCTGGAGTCTGACAGGTGATGCTGTAAAATGCATGAAACCATAAAAATTTCAACAGCAGCAAGCTCCATTGCCGCTACATCTGACAGCACTTAGCTGCCCAGCTAACACAAATATTATAAAAGCACTCGGGAAAGAAATCCAACCTGCCTGACCTCAGTTTTGGACTAATAAACAGTACAGCACGACCAGATTTCACCCACATATAATAAACAGACAGCTTTTAAAGAAACCAAAGCAGGGTGGAGGGAGGGGTAAAGGACTAAGGGAAAGAGATGAGTTAAAAGTGGGCAAAGTCATCGCTGGACGCAGAGGGCTGGGCTCCCTGCCTTCTGCCACTCCGTCTCCCTGCCAGGAGGGGAATCTCTCTTAGGAACTGTGTAACTACACCTGCAACAAGATGCTCTCTGGTGTGACACAGCCAGAGCAGGGGGGGTAATTGCCTAAATCATGTCACAGCACTCAATGTTCATTTCTACCCTCTCCACAGGGAANATGTCACAGCACTCAATGTTCATTTCTACCCTCTCCACAGGGAAGGAGTGAGCAATCTCGTCTCCAAAAGTTGGACAGTAAGTGAATCCAAAAGAATTACTGCCCTTTCTTTCATCACCCTCAGCACTAAATTTTAAAAGGCCAAGGATCTGCTTTGTATTGCTTTCTGCTGCGAGGTCCCCCTGGTCCCCCCAGAGGGAGGAGAGCACCTTGTGTCAGCTCCGTGCAAGGCTCTCTCTGAAGGATGACATCCACATGGGAAACAGCTTCCCAAAACCACCGAGGTGAGTCAGGAGGGGCTGACAGCTCCAGCCAAGGCAGGAATTTTCAAATCAGACACAGTGAAATGGACCTTCAGCTTCCCCATGGTTTCCCTGGGCTATTTTGGGACTAGCTGGATGGGTAGCAGGAGCTCATCACCTTCCAACGGGCCACCCCAAAAGTCTTCCAGGCAGAAGCTGGGAATCAATGCTGGCTGAGACCCCCTGGATAACCCACAGGCTCCAGCCTCCATCCCACCCTGCACCTGTGCCACAGTCACCAGCACCCCCAGTATAGCTCAGCCCAGGGACTGTCCCAGCACCCAGTAAACAAACGTGCCCCCAACTCATTTGGCACCTGGGCCAAAAGGTGCACCTGGAATCTGATTTGCTGTTAGACCTATTGAGTCTGTTGAGACAGGCAAGCAGCAGAAGTTACTATAAATACATATAGAGCTGCATTAAATCCCCCTTTACTCGAGCGACTGGAGAGCTGTCTGTGAGCTCCCTCGGGATGGGAACACAGGAGGGGGGTGAGCGGAGCTACAGCATCAATGGGGCCGCCCCGCTCCAGAGTGGTGTTACCAGGTAAAACAAACACCAGCTTCAAAATCACATGATTAGCCCCACAGCTACAGTAATTAACAACGATGGTCAACCTATTAAGCACAGCTTTTGATAGTAAAGATAGAGGCGTTTAAATGTCATTTTTTTTCAATCAAAGAGAAAACGCTATTGCGAAATTCCATACAGTATTTTTAATCACAGGGTTTTTACCAAGCACTTCAGTGGAAAGTGTGTGATCGTTTTTTCACAAAATCATCACTGTTTTTTCACCATTACAGATCTCCTTTTTCAACTGAACTGACTAGCGACAGATCCAGCAGATTTCTCAAACAATTTTTAGTTACTGAAAAAATACGCATAATGAAAAAAATGAGAAGTGCCTTCACTGGGCCGAGTTCAAATCTTTTTCACATAAATGGTTCCCTATTTTGCAGGCAGATTTATCAGAATTGACATCAGCTGACGGAAATGTGATGGCTACAGGCAGTGATTAAAAGCACCTGATGCAAACCAATACGGGACAGCAATTCCTCAGCGAGGAACATCAGAACTGGGGGACCAGGACAAATTGCTACCAAGTAGGACTTCACCTTTTCTGCTCCAGCCCTTCTAAGCCTCCAGTTCACCAGCCAGATCCAGCTACAACCCCCCCAAATCACATTTTTACAAATACAAGCAGACATTGAGATGATCTAAACGTGGTCTTTGCAGTCACCTTCATGCAGAGCCAGAATGATATTCAGGCACCTAATTTCAGCCAAAATAAAGTGGATATCCTGATGCCCATGGGAGGCTTCCTGCCTAATCCCTCCCCTGGATCACACCCCACACCTCCCTGCTGCTTCTCCACTGCAAAATGCGGTGGAAAACGCTAATGGGACTTCCCAGAGTCGTATCACTTCCAGCTTGGGTTGCACAAGGGCTCAGCTACTCTAATTAAAACAAAGTCGTTACCGGGAAATGAGCTCTCCCCGACTAGCAGAGGAGAGCAGCTCTGGATTAAGCCCTCCCATCTCCTGCTGCTACCAACCTCTCTGGAGAATTCCCTGATGGAGAGACACCAGCCTGAAGGGAGCAGGAGCCAGCCATCCCGGGCTCCCTACGGATGGTGCGGAGCTGCGGGAATCCCAGTTAATTCCTATCGAACCAGGAGATGGCACTCCACAACATGCAGAGTAACGCCTGGACTTTGCATGCCCCTCAAAAACCTCCCTTTTGTGCCTGGCAAGCGGTTTCTTCCACCCATGGGAGTCTCCAGGAGATATCAGCTGTAGCGTGTGGGTACCGGATCCCCGGGGAGGTGACACCCAGGAGCCACCAGCCGCTGGCTGCCCTAGACCTGCAGCCATCCTAAGGCACCACCTGGCTCCCAGCCGCTCCAGTTTCCAACCTCAGGGTCTCTTTAACACAATCCCCCTTCTTTTTTATGGAATAGGCAAAAAAAAAAAAAAAAAAGAAAAAAGAAGTAATAATAACTGATCATAAAAAATCAAAATCGTTTACCTTTCAGGAGGCAACCCAGTGCAGGCTATTACAGGGTAATTTGGTACATCATAAAGTTTCCTATTAGAACAGAAAATAGGGCTGCTTGCATGAGCTGCCAATTGGAAATAAAATAGCGGTGGGGTCGTGATCATTAGCAGCACTTTTTCTATTAGGTTTGCTTTCCATCAGGGGTGGGAAGAGGAGGGAGATCGAGATGCAGGTGAAAGCAGATGAGCTGGGTCTGGAAGATGGGAGAGACGAACAGAAGGTGGATCTTGACGTTTATGAAGGTTCTCTTCTTCCACCTACTGCACTGCCAGTGGAGAACCCACAGAGTGGGGATGCAGGATGAGTCCCTGCCCCACAGCGGGGTGTCCGGGCTCCCGAGGTACACAACATCCCAGCTCAGAAGAGTGGCAGCTCATCTGCGGTACGTGGGAACGCAGCATATGTTTTGTAAAAACAACAAAAAAGAATACTGAAATTGAGATTAAAAAGTCCAGAATGAGAGCAAGCTGGTCTGTTACTGGGACCAGTCACTGTTGTAAATTAAGGCCCCAAGGTGCTGGCACGCACAGGCATTTCTCAGCACGTTTTCCCATGCTGTTGGCAATCTCTGACACTGATCCTGTGCCTCTTCTGCTTCTCCAGTTACCAGTTATATGGGAGTGCACGCAAAGCACCCAGCAAAGCCCAGTCTCCTGCCAGATGGGTTACAATCACCAGAAACAACTTCCCTGGGCTGGTCTGTGCGTGGCACAGCGGAACACAGCCCCACACCGCACCGGGGAGTGCCAAGGCCAAGAGCACAGAGCAGTGGCAGAGGCAGGAATGATGATGTCTGGGCTCCTGAGTGCTCCCTAGGACACCCCGAGTTGTTCTGAAGGGACCACCCTAGTCCCTAGGGACAGTGGCACAGAAGGAAGGCTGAAGCATTTTGCTTCAGGAAAGCAGCACAAATGATGCTTTTATTTCTGTGAAGGAGGGAAAAAGGCCTCTTCCCTCTGTCGTTACGCCGATGCCCACGCTGTCGATGTGCTTCCCCAGGCAACTGCTTGGTGAGATGGAGGGATCAGCTCACCTCCACGCTGCGGCACAGCGATGGATCCCCATCACAGCAACCACAGACACCATAAAGGAAACTGGTCCATGGAGATCAGCGGGCATCAGGTTAGAGTTTGGGGCACAGGGGCCAGGAAGGGCCAGGGAGCCCAGGTCACGAGTTAAGAGTAAGCAATAAACGACATGATCTGTCAGTTAATAACCATCCCACGGTTCCCATAAAACCCCTCACACCCTCTCGAGAGCTCTGTCCTATTGGATTATTCCTTGCAATTTATTAAGACAAATTGTTCCTGCACCACAGTTGGAAAGTAACTGAAACCAGCAGCGCTGTCTCCATCTCGTGGGGAACCTGGCCAAGGCTGTGTCACCACGCACCAAACAGATCTGTGGTCCCCCTACCACCTTGGGGTGGTTTGTCCCATTTCTTCCCTTGGATTTTGGGTGGTTTGCACGGGAATCTGCGTGGCACTCATGGAGTACTCATGGTGCTCCTGGTACTCGTGGAGCTGTTGGCTGACTTGGCTTTCGTTTGCCTTCACCTCTTAATGGAAAATAAGCAAAAGCTGGTTTCCTTGCCAAGGCGTATCGTGTCTCACGTGGACGTCACCCCCTCCAGCCCCCGGTGTGCTACAATCCAGCACCGTGCAGGGACATCCCGACTCTTGGAACTGCTCAGCCATGGGAAACACAAGCCCAGCTCACACCCAGGCACACACTTTCCAGCAAGCAAAGCACCACCAAAACGAGCAAACCGCACGGCAGGGTTTTTGGCAACTTCCTGGCAGAGTAACGTGCAGATTCATCGACAAGGACTTCTGCTGCTCCGAGCAGGACGTGTAAGAATCCACCCCGTGCCAACAATCCACGTGGCCCAAAGGCTGCGAAGCCCCAGGTTCCCATCACATCTGCTCTCCTTTGCAAACCCCGTGAGATGATCCCAAGAGCAACGTCCTGGGAAGCGTTAGGGAAAACTCCTCGTCCCGAGGCCACCACACGGCCGAAGCCTGGGCTGAGGTGCTCCTCCTGCAGACACACACCCAGCTCTGCTCGCCCCAAGAGGATCCAGCCCCAAACACCCGCTGGAGGTGATGCTCAGACGGGCCGATCTGCTGATACCAGAGGTCAGCGCCGAGGCTGAGCGCCGAGACGAGTGTTTGATTAAAGAGGGTGGGTGAGGGTTTTTCAGGGATCTGCCGGGGATGGAAGTGAAAGGTTTATGGAGTGCTGGCGGGTGCTCCTGACAGCGCTGGAGACAATGTGGATTTGGCACGGGCTGCAGCGGCCTTCTTCCCTCGCCATCTCGTTTCCAAGCTCCAAAGGCCTTGGGCTGATGGATGAAACTCAGCTCCACAATGGGTTTGGGTTTTATGTTCCATTTTGTCACAACGAGCCTTGAATCTTGTGCCGTGCAAAGGGCCGTTCACCTAAAGGGTTTTGCTACCCATCAATTCACCCCCACCCTCACAGATTTGATAACCCAAAACGGAGTTACTAACCAACAGCAGGTTCTCCACGATGCAACTTTCAGCCATAGTCATCTTTTACGCCCGGGACTCGTTCCTTAAACCTTTCCCTTTCCTTCTCTCTTGCTTCGATCGTGGCTCTTCTTATTAATTAAATGGCAAGTTTCAATAGCCTAAGATTGAATTATAAGGCTTGTTTAGAGCAAACAGAATGATCAGAGCTAAGGGTGGAAGCTATATATGTAATATATACATATACTTAAGATACAGAACTTTGCTTCCAGACGTTTGGAACAAATTAAATAGAGGATCAAATTAACTAGTGATTGAATTAAGTGGAAAGCATCTCATTACCTAAAAGACGGAAACATGTGTCACTTTAAAATGGCTAAAAATAAAGCAAGAATGGGTCGAAATGAAAAGCAGGAACCTTGCAAATGTCAGCCAAATTTGGGCTCTGTTGAGCCCTCCAAATGTGAAGGCTGTAAATAAGGTGGGTTTTGCTGCATAGCGGGAGCTGCCGGGGAATCATGGGCTTGGAAAACAGATGTTGCAGAAAGGAGCTGCTGCACATCGCATTCCATACGTTTGCAATCACAGAGACGTGAGCAGGGTGAGAGGGGTCTTACCCACGGACCACAGCTTAGCAGGAAGGGCTGGGATGCCCGGGACATCACCCTCACCCCCAGGACAGCACCCTGGGCTGTGGATCTCTTGCTCGGTTGAAAATCCAGCGCAACTCCGCTTACTCTGTCAACCAGATGAACAGTTCACTCCCAGTGACTTCAATCTGCTCTTGCTGCTCACGGCCCAGAGAGTTCCTCAGCCAGACCGAGCTCCAAGTATTTCACAAAGAGGACCAAACCTGGTGATACAAATGTATGTCATTAACCCAAGATTAAGACACGTTGTTGCTGTTGCATCACTACCTTTATTCAAGGGCTCGCTCTTCTGTTTTCCGGACACTTAATTTCCCTTGAAATAGATGGGAAAACCAGAGAGAGCCTCCAGATCTAGGCTTTTGTTTCACCACGAAAGAACCGAGATCATTTCACATGTTTCTCCCCTCCTGTGATATCGATGCTCATCTTCCTTCCTGCTCATCTGGACCTTACAAATTCCAGTCACTTCTCTTCCTGACACAACATTTCACTTAGCGATGCATCAGATGGAAATTGTACTGAGCTGCCACAGAGTGCAGGAAATCAGTTTTTCACTCCACCAAACCCCAGCCCCAAATTCAGGATGAGAAACGAGGCCTTAGCCCTTTCCTATCTAACGTTGTATTTTTTCCTTTTGTTCCTTTATATATCACATTTGACAAATGCAAGTGGAACTTTTCCAAGATAAATAACGTTATCTTTGCAGAACCCTACGGCACCCCATGGCAACTCATTATTTTTCAATTAAATTTACTGTTCATTGGCAGTTGCTCTGCTTTAATTTTCTGCCATTTGTTTACTGAAGAACAAAATGCATAACACAAAGCCCTATAAAAGTCAGACTAAGTTAATTAAATGTGAAACTGGGAAACCCTAACTTTGCCTCCAGAGCAATTTTATCATGACATCTCCTTAAAAATGTCACTTTTTGCAGGAATTTATTTAGACATATGCAACCACTACTAATTAAATGTGCGGTCCCTTCACAACTCTCTCCAAAAGACACTTAGCGGTATTTTGTAACCACTGATTGTAGAAACCAGAGTTCACAAGATTCACAAAGCCAGATGAAGAAAAGATTTTTCAGTCAGACCAATATTTTTAGACTCTTTACAGGTTTCTGGGTTATTTCAGCTGAATGCAGGATACCTAAGTACCAGTTTGGAAGCAATGTACCGTATTATTTTCCTTCTATTGTCAAGAAGACCTGATTTCATTCCTTGGTAGGACCACGGGTTTGATCGATTGCAAAGCTATCAGTACTTAGGCTTTTATCAGCCGTTTTACATACAAACAAAAATACTCAGATTAGGGTCGGCCAGTCGCTGCACCCTGCACATCACATGGATCCAGAAATGACCACACAATAGACATCAAAAATTAATCAAGACACAAACCTTGGCTGATGACATTCCTAGACAATTTTTAAGCAGCAGTATTCAATATTTGATTGTCCCTCTCCATCTGAGCTAGACAGCCCAGATAAATCACACCTTACAAGTACCTATTTCTCTGCATGGGCGACAGAGACTTTGATATCTCCTCAAATAGGGATGTCTACACTGCAAATCATTCTATCTGTTCAGGTGAAGTCCATCCTCACAGTCCCGGAGTGGGGTGTCTAACACAAACCCACCACCCAGACACCCCTGTCCACCATGGGAACATGCACCTTCATCCAACCCTAAGAGAGGTGTGTCAAACAGGAGAGATGACTCGCCGCTTGGAAGTGCCAGTTTCCCACCACAGTTTCTAGCAACAGCCTATATAATTTCCTGAGGTAAGTCACCACATTTTAGGTTGAAAGCTGGAGGCAACTTATTCCAATCTAAGAGTAGAATTCGACAGAATTTGACATGTCAGAAATAGCTTTCCAGTGCGAAAAGATTCCCAGCTTGGAATTTGAAACTCCAGATTTATTTCTAAAACCATCAATCGTTCTGATGAGGAAAGGGAAAGAGCAATCTTTTCTGAGAGGCACAAATTAGAACCAACATGAATAATTAACAGCGGACTATGATGCTGGATAAAAGTCTCCTTTTAGATACCCAGTCTGAATAAAGCTGAAGCCAAGACCTCAATATTTTCTTGGGACAAATCAACCTCAAAAGGGAGACGTACCCATTGCGCCTCCCACGGTTCTCACCGCAGGAATCAGCAACCCAAACTCCAGCTCCGTGGGCAGAAGGTTGGTCCTGGTTGGAGTCACACATAGAGGTCTGGCCAGAGCATATCACAGGCATCAGAGCCTGCGCTTGATCTCTCTGCTACTGATCTCCGGGGAGGCAGAGAGCGGTGCCTGAGCCGGCGGCACCTTGAGGCAGGTGCCAGTGAAAGGCGGTGTGACGGTGTTGAGGTGAGCTTTACATCTTGGGCAAGGTGAGAGAAGCACAGTGTCAGCAGCTAATAAGTTTATAACGGGGTTTCTTCCTCAAGCCAAATTCAGCCCAGATTTATAACTCCCCCATACCACTCTGAACTTTCCGACACTCCTCCTGAAACGTTTCATTATTGCTCAATTACTGTCATGTTCTCTTAAAGACCTAGAGGGGGGGTGGAGAAGGTCTCCATTTGGAGACCAGATGCCATTTCCATAGATGCTCACAAAACTGCGCTGCGCAATAAATAATCCGTTCACCCTTCAGAAACAGGCTTTGAGGATATGATAAGTTAAAAAAAAAAAAGTGAAAACTGTGACATGTTCTATGTGTAATGGAAACTAAGCAGAAACTAAGATGTTAAATTGGTGGCAGGGCACCTTTGGCTTGTAGCGGGGCCAGACTGTCTGTCTGTCTGACTTGGAGGTAACAGAAGTAGAAATTCTCCCCAGCCTCAGCGTTGAACTGGTGCTGGTCACACTGAGAGACACCAAACATCAGGGCTGTCAACCCACCAGCAGCAGACGTGCCCAAAACAAGCCTACAACAGCAATTAGCAGCAGCTCATTCCAGGCATTCGTGGTGGGGTGGTCCTGAAATGGGAACGATGCTCCACGCAGGAGGTTCACGGGGAGAGCATGAACATGAGCCCACTCTCCAGGACACACCATCTACTCACAAGCAGGCAGTCGGCAGCTCTGGAGATTGAGAAACCAAGTATTTTACAGACTGTCCATAAGGTCTGGGTAGACTGGACTTCAGGCGTGACAGCCCACCACAGCACTGGATGTCTTAAATTCCGCATTCCTCACCAGAAGACACAGGGTTCATAGATCCTACTGGGCTTAAACCCCCGCCTTGAGCTAGGTCTCTGCCTTTGGATTTGTGAATCGACTGATGGCTCTCATGCATTCACCGGACAGACACTTCCACAGCACATTATCATCCAAAACGTTCTTTCTGCTTTGATACTTGTAGCAAGTCTCTGTTTGTACATATGGAAAGCACATTATATATTCCAGATGGAAATTCATACTCTATTTCAGAGAAGGAAACGAGAGCTATTTCATACTAGATGCATAATTTGTTGTGTGAATATGAAATACGTGACTGCCTCACATGTTATGTTGTGAGCTAATCATAAAAATATATAATGAAAAAGGTCCCATCTGTCTCTAAATCCTATAATCCAACTGTTCTCAGCTAACTCCAGCTCTGCCAGTACCTGGTATACACACTGCAAGGAGAGTGTTCTGTGCCAGGGAAATACCAAAAACCAGAAGAACATGCCCAAAGCCGCAGCTGAAGTTTCATTTGAGGCTGTAGGAAAATGTCTTGGAGAGAAGAGAGACCTTATGACACCTCTTCAGCTGACTGAAGCCATCCCCCAACTCTTCAAATTGTTCTTGACCTGCCTTTTTAGCTGGGCTACCCTATAATTACCTTCTTAACATAATTTCCCCGCAGTTCCCTGAAGAGCCTTAATGGGATCACTGGGAAAGATCCAGCCGCCCATTAGAAAGCGCGGGGGCAAAGTGCTGTCTCCGAAAGATGATGGGAATTTTGCTACTCACATCGACCAGGCTGCGATGTCAAAATGGAGCTTGCAGGCTGTAGAAGCAGCTCTGCCACGCTACATCAGGAGATCATTGGCAAGTAGGTGGGTCTGACATGCTCTGCCTCTTCTGCCCTGGGCTCATTTATCTGCCAGCAAATTCCTGAGCCTGACCTTACAATAGTTCTGCTACAACAGCTCTACTGCAATAGCACCAAAGGAGCTTCTCTCCTGGCATCTAAGGGACCATCCAAGGAGAATTACTCCGCAGGAAACATCAATGTTTGCCTGTTCCTTGTACTTAGCTTTCAGTGTTACTGCAACTGCTTCAGCTTGCTCACCTCAAAAAATAAAATAGATATGAAACAGCAGCAGGAGATGTTCCAAGTTCCCAGGATATTTAGGACAGTTTCATCTAAAGGCACCAAAAAGAAGCCCCAACTCTCAGGTGGCAGCTCACTGCCATTTTTCGTGCTTTCAGCCTTCCATATTAAAAACCTCAGTTTGTTAGGTGGTTTGGGGTCTGGTTTGGACCTAACAACAGGCAAGGGACATAAACAGGACAGCTATAGGCTTTCCTACACTTAATGTCTATCACACAGTGCCTGGTGTTAGGAGGTGCCAGACCTTCTGACAAATACAGTGGTTCCCACTCCTCTCCATTAACTACATCCCTTCTCCTGCCTATGGGGACCATTGCTACCCCTTTGTCAC
>JAHREE010135013.1:0-10100 GCA_033628505.1 Tringa tobata | reverse complement strand
CCCCCCTTCCTCGCACGCTCCTCTCCAAACCTCTCTCCGTGGGCATCTCTCGCTCCCTCTCCGTGGGCATCTTCCCAGTAACTGATTTCTTCCCGTCTGACTGATTTTTCTATTCCCAGTGCATTCCCGTTCTCCCAGTAGGTTATTTCCTCTAAGTTTCTCTACCCTTATTGTTCTCCGAGTTCCTGTCCCCGGGCCCTTTTGCGTCCCTGGTTTCTTGTTCTCAGACCCGAGTCCGCGCAGCGAGGCTGGGATAACTCCACTCGAGTAAACACCCCTGTCAGGATGCATATGGGCTTATTCCTCTCCTCCTAGGCCAAGCACTATGTGCAGTTTGTTTAGAAGGAACTTAATCTGATGAACGATATCAAAGGACTAAATTAAAGCAATCGCATGCAGCTAAGGTTTTATTGAATTGTTTGGGGTTGCTTGTTTAATAACCTTCCCCCTGAGCAGACACAGACTGTAAATTTATCTTCTGAGGATTTCAAAAGTTCAGTGGCCGGGGCAAAGCCCGAAGAGCTGAAAAGGGGCAGTGACAAGTATCTAATAGTTGGTCCCTGGACTGGTTTTTAAATTTAAATAATTTAAATTTGAACCAGTAGCTATCATCTTAAAATGTCAGAGGCTGATTTAGTATTTCTCCTTAATATTGATACACTTGCCCACGGCACTGACACTCTCCATTCACTTTTTAAAAGATCAGCTCTCTCTGGGAAATTTCAGAGACAGCTGTAAAGAACAAGTTACAATAGACGTACGGTTCAGGCTGCATTAGACCTGTTGGAAACAGAAACAGGTCCTGTAAAGCTATCTCTGGGGCAGGGCTGGGGTTTTTATTGCCATAAGGTGCCATCCTAACTTTCACAATGCAAACACTAAATACACTGATACCCCCGTGACTGCTGTTTGTGTTTGGGTGAAGTATCCTCCTTCCCCCTGGAGTTCAGTCCCAGCACGCAGCTCCGTGCTCCTGCAGTTTCCTGGAGCTTCCCAAACCACCTGCATCCAGCTTTCCCATGTTCCTCTGCCCCTCATTCCCCCCATTTTTTTTTTTTGGCACTGCTTTTTTTCTTCTGCACCGGCACCATTTGTCCTACACCTTTTGCTGCGTTAGAGGCAGCAGCTGCAGTGGGGTAGCAGGAGGAAGGGCAAGCTGTGCTATGTATTGGGGAGAAAAAAAAAAAAAGCAGATAACAAGATATAATGTGGCCATAATCTCGATTTTTGGGCGGCAAATCAGATTAAAAAAATATAGTCCTTTAGGTTTCATCTGAAAACTGAGCTCTTTGTACCATTAGTTGCTGAAATGGATGCTGTCGGCGGCAGAGCAGCTCAGCCCAGCTACGTGTGCGTAATGCTTTTCTGTGAGGTCATCTATGACATAGCAACAGCAGGCCATGCCATTCCAGACCACACTATTCCCGATGCCAGTGCAGCTTTGCCGGCAAAGCCCAGCTTTGTACTGGTCCCACCTCAGGAGCAGACACAGCCCGGATCTAAACGGGAGACAGTCCAGGAACGCAGGAACATGGCATGGCCATGTCTGGCTGGGTCTAAGGGCCAGTACTAAGGGTCCCACTATTTGAACAAATCCAAGCTATTTGAGTAAAACATGTGAAAATACATTATTTATTGAACTTCTGCCCCCTGCCCCCTCCCCTTTTCCTTTTTCCTTTTTCCTTTTTCCTTTTTCCTTTTTCCTTTTTCCTTTTTCCTTTTTCCTCTTCATTTCTTCTCACTGCTCAACTTCTAGATGTTTGCTTCAGGAGCTGCTCCTCTCACCCCAGCCTCATCCTGTAGGACACCCTGCCTCCTGCCTCATCTCCCCTCCGTCTCCTTCCCTACTTCTTCCTCCTGTTTCTTTTTTCCCTTCACATGTCTCACCCTGTGTTTCNTAGATGTTTGCTTCAGGAGCTGCTCCTCTCACCCCAGCCTCATCCTGTAGGACACCCTGCCTCCTGCCTCATCTCCCCTCCGTCTCCTTCCCTACTTCTTCCTCCTGTTTCTTTTTTCCCTTCACATGTCTCACCCTGTGTTTCAACCTCTCTTTTCCCAAATAAATTCCCTCACTCAGACTTTTTGGTTTCACCTTTTTGACTCACCTCAGCTTCCACTTGTTGCCTTGACCTGCCCTGCAGCCACCAGCTCATAGAATCATAGAATCATATGGGGTTGGAAGGGACCTCTGGAGACCATCTAGTCCAACCCCCCGGCCAGAGCGGGTCTACCTATAGCAGGTTGCACAGGAACTTGTCTAGGCAGGTTTGGAATGTTTCCAAAGGAGACTCCACCACCTCTCTGGGCAGCCTGTTCCAGTGCTCTACCACTCTCACAGTAAAGAAGTTCCTCCTCATGTTTAGGTGGAACTTCTTATACTCAAGTTTGTGCCCATTTCCTCTGTCACTGGGCACCACTGAAAAAAGACCGGCCCCATCCTCCTGGTACTTTTCCTTTAAGTATTTATAAGCATTGATCAGATCCCGCCTCAGCCTTCTCTTCTCCAGACTAAAAAGACCCAAGTCCCTCAGCCTCTCCTTGTAGGAGAGATGCTCCAGGCCCTTCATCATCTTTGTGGCCCTTTTCTGTACCCTCTCCAGCAGTTCCCTGTCCTTCTTGAACTGGGGAGCCCCGAACTGGACACAGTGCTCCAGATGGCAGAGTAGAGGGGCAGGATAACCTCCCTCGACCTGCTGACCACGCTCTTCTTGATGCACCCCAGGATGCCATTTGTCTTCTTGGCCACAAGGGTACATTGCTCATACCAGCTGCCCTCTCTTCACTGACTCAAAGCTCCTTTTCCCTGCCTGGTACTTCTAACCCACTGCTGCTCCTTCCTTGCCCTCTCCGCTGCTCGATGTCACGTCCACGTGGCACTTGGGAGGTGTCAGTGGAGGTACACTAGCCATCCTTAGAGCATTTTAGGCACGCTGGGACTGACACAAAGCCAGCAGCATGGTCCCAGGAGGACGTGGGTGGGTGGCATAGGTGGCTGGTGGCAGCCCCTGCTGCTCAGAGTGGGAGCTCCATTGGCAGCAGCACTGCAGCCCCCAGCCTTCACGACCCTCACAGGCATCAAGGGGGGTGAGGGAGGGAGCGATGATTTGAGGTTAATGAAAAAAGCAATGGACTGGCCCCAAAATTTCAAGACGGAGTTTGCGGTTAGTCAGCTAAGCTGCACCAGTGGCTCAGAGCCTCTCATCGCTCCGTGATCCTAACATTGTAACTGCAGATAGTCCGTTATGTGTGGAAGAGGCACTTTGCTTACCAAGCTACGTTACACAAGGATTTAGGCACATGTTGCTTTTATATTAATATTGTACTGTGTTTCCAGCATATCCTTCCCTCCTCACAGCATCTCTTTTCCTCCCTAATTACGGAAGCTTTGAATAGATCTTTTGTCTACTTATAATGGTGTAATTATGGCAAAAATAGTGTAGCTACTAGCCAAATGTTATTTTTGTTGAAGTTATTAAAGGGATAAATACTTAGATTTAAAAATGTTTATTTACATTCAAAAGAAAGGCGTCACATCTGTATAAAACTTTTGTTTTAATCTCTAGTTTCAAAAATCCGGATGCAGCTGTTTATGAAACTTTTTTGAGAAGCTTCTAGTCTACCAAATAAGAGATGCAAAAATATTAACATGGAGAACTCTCCCTCCTCCAAGCCTCACTTGTGAGCCTGAGCACCCTTTTCCAGCAGTGACTTTCAAATGCTGCCTGGGAATTTATGCCGTGCTTACTCACTTAAAAAACTTATTTTAAAATTTACTGATATGGAGACTATCAACCTCAGCCTGAAGCGAGCGGTCTGTGCAGCAGGGCCCTGTCAGCGTGGCTGCACCAGCGGGGAGTGCAAACAGGTCATGTCCCCAGCCAGCACACGGGCATGGGTACAGATGGGTGTGCAGGTGGCACGGCCTCCATGGAGACCCCACGCGTGGTGCTGGGAGATGAGGTGGCCCCAGGGGATGGACAGGTGTCTCAGATCTGGCTATGCTGGTTGAAGGAGGCGTCTCTCCTGGCTGCGGGCTACTGCCAGGCCCAGCAGCCAAGTCTGGTGGCTGTCACAGGGCTGGTTTGGATTTTGGGAGCTGGGGGAGCGGTCCCACAAGCTGTCCTGCTGGCAGCTCCTTCGGGGCTGCAGTGGAAGGGGGTGAGGAGGACACTGGGCAGTCCCTGGGCTGCTTGGGAGCAGCCAAGCAAATCTCCAGGCCTTTGAGGTCCATCTGCCTCCAGCTTCATCTCGGCAGGAGAAGGGGAGCAGCAGGACTTTTGCTTCCCTGAAATTCTCGTAGGATCCAGAGAGTGGCTCCATCGCCTCACAGGGCTGAGGGCCGCGGCTGGGAGAAGACTACAAACCCCTGTTCTTTTCCGTCTCTGCAGAAATCCCCCGGACTTCTGGCTTTGCAAGGAGCAAACTTCACCTTCCCTGTGCAGATAGGCAGGACAGCTGCCGGCGCGGGTGGCCCCGGTGGTGCCTTGCCATAGGCAATGCTGCCAGACTCCTGCTCCTCCTCTGGCAGCGCCTTGACCTGGGGCTCCCCCACTGCACCATGGTGAGGGCTCTCCTACGTGCCAGGGCATTTTGGAGACCTGCTCATTCGTCTGGGGGAAGGAGATTGATTGACTGATTGATTGATTGCTCTTCTTTTTTTTTTCAAGCGTAAGAGGAAGTAAAACCTTTTTTTTCCTTCTTTTTTTTTTTTTCCCCTAGAGATTATTTACGAGGCATTGTCTCTGATTCTGCCAGCTGACATCCTTTGGCGTCACTACCACTCAGTGCACTGAAGATGCCTCAAGGTGTGTCAGTTTGTGCCTCACGTCAGCGTGCCTTGATGTATCTCTTTGGCTGGGATTGAAAGGTACAGTTTCTAAATCTCTCGGTGACCCATTTTGCATGGATCACTGCTGCGCTAGAATGCGGCTGCTCCTTCCCATCGTGTTAATGCAAGTTTGCCCGCGTTCAAAGCAGCCTGCGCTCCACGTGCCACGCCGAGCACACGGGGAGAGCTCACCCTTGAGCCTCTGCCCGAAACCGGCACGGCTGCTCCAGCCTCGGTACCTTCCACACAAGTTACGTGCTTTTGGTGCTTTCCTTGCTGTATCACCGTCCTTTTATTTAAACCTTGTAAATTCTTTGGCCTGATAAACATAGGCAGGCAGCTGGATTATGTTGATTCACAGCGAATGCTCCCTGGAGGCAGAGGCACCCTCTTCTCCCCGGGTCCCATGGCCAAGCTGGGTGGCGGTGCTCGGTGTGTCAGAGGGAAAAGGACCAAAGCGCCTGTGAAGGAGGAGCCCAGCACCACCTCTGGTCACAGGCTGGAGCACCCTTGAAGCCAGTCCTGGGGATGGCCCAAATTAATACTTAATTAATGCCTCCAGCGCATCCCTGTGGCTCCCTATGCTGTGTTGGCTGCGCGCTGCCCCGTCTGCCTGCGCGCTGGGCTGGCCGGGAGGGTGGCGGGAAGGGAAACCCTCAGGGGCCCTTCTAGAAGGCCCCGAGGCCCGGCTGCCATGGCAGAAGGGATTGGTGGGCAGCCTCAGCCCCAGGCGCGCTCAGGCTGCCTGCGAGGGCAATGCAAAGGCGGTGTGCCTGCCTGCGGGGCGCCCCGGCCCTCAGAGCCCTTTCAAGGCCGCCTGGCTGAGGTACAATGGAAACCCAGCTCTGATTTAGTCCAGGAGCTGGTTCTGCTGGGATGAATCATTCAATCACACAAGCATCCCATGACTTTGCTTTTCATTTCCGTGTTGTGGCCTCCTTTTCTCGCTCCACAGTGGAAATGATGGCCTGATCCTGTCCTGGAGATGCATGGGCACGGACCACGACAGACAAACACTAGGAAAACAAGGAATCCTTCGAGGGGATTTCAGTTATATAGACGACAGAACAAATCTGAGCGAATGGGTCTAATCCTCCCTGCCTTCTTTTTTCATGCACCCATTATCCCCTAAGTTTCTTTCACAGAAAAGCAGGTCTTGAAATTAATGCTGCATTAAGAGGCATGTGGCAGCTCATAGCATCACATGTCATGTTCTTGCCAAGCTACCACACATCTGTGTCATGATTCATATTCTCAAACTCCCATTAAAAAACCGAAAAACTACCTCGCAGTTTTTCAGTAGTTCAGCTGTGGGCAACTCACATGTTTCTGAGTCTTGTTTGCCTAGTTGAAACAAAGCCTAAACTCTAAACGTATCAAGTTTGTAATGAAAAATCAGACTGCGATGCAGTCACATGGTCCTGTCCTTTCCTAGGAGCACAACAGGCTCAGTTCCCTTAAATCGCCCAAAAGGTCCAAATAAACTGGGGTTACGGTGCAGGAGCGAGGGCTGTAGGTGGGGACCTCTCTGCCTTCACTCCAGTCAGGCCCTACAGAGGCAGCATTTGTTTGTTTGCTTCAACAGGGTTTTCCAACTGGGAAGTGAGGATGCGGGCGGCTGAACAAGTTACTGCAGGGAAAACAGGGGGTGGGAAAATTCAGCATCTCAGCTACTGCCAAGAAACGGCTCTTATCTATTCTTTAACCCCCTCATAAACACAAATTCCCTTCCCCTCTCCCACAAGGGATGAGATACCTGGCTTGTGCTACAAAGTACCGCCAGGTAAGAGGGTGCACGTGGACGCTTGCCACCAAAGAACAGCTAAGCCATAGACTGACGCTCCTTTGTCCTGCAGTTAACTGTTTTTCTCCTTGAACTCTGGGGCACAACAGGTTAATTTCCCAAAAAGCCCCATGGCAAAGTCCCGATTCAGGTGAGGGAATGGCATGGGAGCTTCCCCGCTCAAAGGCCTTTGCCCCACAGCCACTTGCAGGCAGCAACCTGGTTTTACTGAAATTCTTCAGGCTTCGGCAACAGGAAATTGCAGATGAGAGAACGTGCTGTGAAGTGCACTTACACGGTTTCAGTCGCAAGCCGAGAAAAGTAGCAGCTCCCCGAGCTCTGAACTTTAACATTGCTATTAATACTGGTTTTTCTAATAGCATGGAGATCAATGGAGGATCAGGGCCTCGTTGTAGTAGACAACCCCCTAATGACGGTCAAGCAACCCTCGTCCTACCATCACACGATTTGCTGTCTAAGCACCCCAGCAAATCCTCTAACACGTTACAGTGTCCCAGACGCAATAAAGAGGGTCGGGAAGGCAACTTCATTTTAAAATCTGGTTTTCAGGGGTTTCCTCTGCCAGGCAGCAACAGAGGCACCCTGAAATGCTTCTTACAGCAATGATAGATGCTCTTCAGCGGCCATGAGAAGAGAAATGGCGTTTTTGGCCAGTGCATTATTCCTTCTCATTGGGGAGCCCCAGGGACTCTTCTCGTACAGCTGTGGGTTGGGGTGCTGGCGGGGAGAAGATCCTCGCCCCAAAATCTGGTGGGCTGTGTAAACTGCCCCTGAGGACTTGGCGCCACTCTGGTTTTCACACTGCGCTTGCCGGTAATTTAGACAGACTGGGGCAGCACAAAGGCCGGTCAAGATGGTTGAATGAACTCCCAGGACTCCCCACAGGACTGGAGTTCCCCCCAAAATTGGCAGGAGAGGGGTGGGTGCGTGGCTGGTAGGAGCAAGGCTGGCTGGTTTCTGCCCCGTGGTGAGGCAGGGGCCCGGCCCGCTCCCCAGGGACAATAGGCCCCATCCTGGGAGCAGACTGGTTTCAATATGGGGCTCTCCATCTTGATCCAGTTTGGATGGGTCAAGACATGTTGAGACATGCCCTTTCAATATGCTGCGTTTTATTAAAAACAAAGTAGCTGTGGGCCAGATTGTAAAACTAGGTGGGCCTCATTTGTCTGTCCCTACTGTAAGCCAATGAAACCTTCAACATATCCAAACTCTCACCTTTTTACCCATTTGAATGAAAAAGCATCACTAATAAAAGAAAATGACTCACCTAATGCTAAACCTGAGCTCTGTAGATCAGCTTTGATCAAATTCACTGACATTTGGATAACTGCATTATTATAACTAAAACATCTTTTAAAGTTTTTTTTTCCAGACGCTCATTCTTTAAACTTTGCTTTGATCACTGCACATATCCTTTTCAGCAGAAATTTGTCCACAGAGGGTGAATTTTTTTCATTTGTTTTTCATATGGATTCCCTTTCCTTTGTTCATATTTTAAATCAGTGAAGCTACCCTTCGAGCTAACCCTTATAATAAAAATGCAGCTACTGTGTGGCTTTTAACAACTCATTTAACCCATCTGTGTCTCAATATTCTTGTTAGCAACCCAAGGAAACTAACACTTATTTATGCAACGAGGCTGATCGTGAGGCTTAATTAGATATTTATTTATTTTTTTTTTTTTGTAGGATAAAGTAAACGTTTCAGAAGGGCAGAGCAGGGAAGCGGTAGTCTGTGTTCTGGTGGTCTAACACCATCAGTTCGTAATGTGTTACAACAGTAGTGTTACAAAATGCTGCATAAAAGAATTTTTCTTTCAGAAAGTACTTTTGAATTAGTCCAAGTGCTCCAGATTCCAAATAAGAGTCACAACCCGAGACGATTAAAATAAATGGAAGCAGGAATGTGTCAGGACAATTACAAATGAAAAGATTGAAATCACTGGAGCTGGAAGGGCAAAAATCCGCCTGTGTATAAATACGTGTCTGTGTGTGAAGCTCAGCTTTAAATGCTGAGGAGGGTAAAGCTTGACTTTGTTTTTTCTATGAAAAAAATTTCACACGTCTATGATGCAACATAATTTAATTTAGCACTAGAAAAAAAGCGTTTACAACCAATTTTCCCCTGTTCAGCAAGCAGGAAGACTATTTAGGTTTTAATTTGCTAATCATCATTTATTGTAATTTGCCCATTCAGCTGGGGATGGTAGACACCGACTGTTCGTTCCCGAGGTGGGCGGCTATCAGGCTCTAGAGTCAAGATAGCTCTTATTAGTGTTTTTTTACAGCATGGGCAGAGTTCTTGTTATAGCTTGTAACAGGGGTGGATTAACCGCAAATAATCTCCAAAACTTTGAAGCCTAAAGCTGTAGCACCTTTTACCGTATTCTAGAAAAAAGTGAATGGGTTCAAATAACCTTTGCTGGTGGGATTCTTCCCCTGTCTCGTACCAAAGTGCAGTCTCTAAGACTCGTATAACTGCCTGCGCGGCCATTTTGCAAACACGTATGCGTGTCATCTGACAGAACGAGCCCTTAAACTCCGTACGGCTTCTGTCACGAATAAAACTATTTATGAGCGCGCACATTTGCAAAGATCAGGCCCCGCGAACATTAGCTCCACATCAAGCTTCTTAGGGATGGCTTGTTTTCCCAAAACACTTAAGGCTGAGGATCCCTATTAATATAAATCTGCTTTAAACAGGAGATAGTCATTTTTTAACGCAGACATTCTCTAATATTTTCATGATGTGGCTCATACCTTAATAGATAGCAGTTGCGATGCAGATCTAGCTGTGCAGCCCACAGTTGCCTAACATATTTGCGGTAATGAGAACCCTTGCCGACATGGAAAATTAATATTAAGAAAATTAATGTAAGGAAAATCTTTAATGGGCTTTTGTCTGTGTCTAATGCAATTTAGCAGTTAGCAGAAGGAAGGAATTTAGTACCAGGTGAGCAGCCAGCTCTTCAGAAAACATGCTTCGTTGACCACATTTTAAGACCTGCTGTTTTGACTTAGCACATCAGGAGGAATATCTGCTTCATAAACAACAGCATGGAACATCTCACTCAGGATCCCGCCTGGCAGTCTCAGCTGTCAGAACCTTGCCCACAAGAAAAAGTCGCTTGGCACAAAGGCTTTTCATGTTGGTGCCCTTTCTGCCTGGGGAAGCGTTTTGAGAGCTCAGAAACTTCAGCAGGGCAGGAGAGCAGATCTCAAACCCACCTAACAGTGACAGGGTGAAAAGAAATGTTATCTTTTCATTGGCAGCATCTGTCAAGTCCTCTGGCAAAACAGGAGTAGCAGTTATCCCAGTAAGAAAGGCTGCGCTGCTTATTTATTACATTTTCAAGAAGCGCAGTGTCACAGCAACAGGGCAGCGTGTGGACACTGCTCGGCACAGAAGGATGAGAAATCCCGGATGGGGACCAAGCTTCTCTGCCTCCCACCCCAGCCTCTTGCACCC
>JAHREE010134998.1:0-10470 GCA_033628505.1 Tringa tobata | reverse complement strand
CCTTCCTTCCTTCCTTCCTTCCTTCCTTCCTTCCTTCCTTCCTTCTTTCCTTCCTTTTTTTTTTTCCCAAATCAACTGTTCAGTATCTCAGATCCAATTTATAATTTATCTCTGCAGGAACACATCTTTTGATTTGAGGTGGCAGCAGGTGCTCATCTCCTTGCAGTCCTCTGAATGCCACAATGTCCACCTCACTGTATCTTCCTTGATCCAAGCTAGTTTTGACCAACCTCACCTCTCAGTTTGTGGAAGGAGATACAAGTGTCCATTTTTTATACTAAGCAGTAATGCAGTGAGTTCATTCCTTAATTTTAATATAACATCCATGACAGCAGACCCGCTCGGTATGGGGGAATCGGAGAACGTGTGCAGCAAGAACAAGTACAGTACACTGCAGAGGATGATTGTCCCCAGTTTAGAAAGCTTTGGAAAACTAAACTTTGATTTCCTTGCTCTGTTAAATCTCCTACAACTATCAGGCTGAATTTGTTGTGTCTTTATACTTCTTCCTAATCTTCTTTGACACAATTTTCTTTCTCTTCATATCTACCCACTATTATTCCCCCTTCCTTGCTCATATTGTCACCAACAGGTGGAAAAATCAACTAAACTTAAGAAACATGTTTACTGTAGCAGAAAACAAAAACATCAATATTTAAAAAAAAAAAGGCAGGAAAGAAAAAAAATGTACATTGGCTCGCAGTTTCATTAATGCACTCAGCCTTAAGTTGAGGTAAATGAGGTAAATGGCCCAAATCAGGCTACAAAGACATTTGAAAATGCATATCTGTCTTAAGGCTCTATATGGCATTTGGCTTTAAACAATTATTGGAGAATTCAATTAATTTTGCAGGGTACTTTATGCTGATCTGTAGATGTCAGAAAAGAAAACTTCAGACAAAAATAGTGCTGTCTTTTGGCATGAGCATCGTAAAGCAAAGCAACTCTCCTTGGACTATCTATACAGCCAGCATTTCCTGTAGCAGGTTGGGGGATGGGAGGGGAGGCGAAAGAGGGAGGGAGGGTGCTGTCAGCACTGAACAACTTTCAGTTTTACAATCACTTCAAAAATGACTCTTGAGTAGTCATTTCAGGCTGGCACCCTTCAATATAAAGGCAGTTTGTACATGGTCAATCTGAAGAAAGAGAGAACTGTGTAGGTGCAGTGACAAACAAGTTGAAACCAAATAATTGTCATGAACACTTTTCAATTCAGTGTTGTAATTTGCTGCATTAGACAAAGTAAATTAGCTTTATATAAAATTCCTTCCTGCATAATCTTAGACAAAGATCTGCTCAACACAGTGCTATTCAAATAAAGAGATAACCTAAACAAACAAGGCTGATACTTTTAAATGGCTCTCCTGTGTTCCATTTACAGTGAATGCAGTGAAGGGTCAGGGCACCCGAGATCTCAGATTAGAGATATTCTCAAACCTCATTTGTAGTCACCCGGGTAGACTACAGAGAAGTGCAAGAGCTGCAATAACTCTGCCCAATGGATAATAGCCATTCTGCAGGTGGATGAAGCCATGCCAGGACACAAGAATGTCCCCCTCTAAATTAAATTAACCACTTCCTTTTCATAAAACAAAAAACAAACAAAAAAAAAACCCAACCAAAGCAAAAAACCAAACTAACAAACAGAACAAACAAAAAAACCAAAACCTACAAGGTGCCAATGATCAGAGAAGTCTGACCCGACATTTTTGCTTCTTTCCATAAGACTTCATAATTTCAAAGTGAGAAGGAGACAGGAGAAATTACCATTTTGCTGTACAGAGTTATCAACATCTCTGATATATGCCTTCATCCGCTTAAGGAGTCCCTTAAACATTTTGGGAAGGATTCAGTTCCCTAAAAATTAGTGTCTAAGAACTTTTGAGATACTGCAAGGAAGTAAAGATGTGTACACAGGGCTGACAGATACCACACAGGACTGACAGATACCACACAGGACTTATAAGGGACTTGTACCAGCTGGGAGCCGGGCAGGATAGCCTACAGCATCTCATAAGCCAGAGGTTATTTATACATGGCCCAAGTGCATAAAGTTATCCAGGTATTTATAGATAGCCTGACTCTGTCAGACACACAGTTTAATGACAGATCTGATGAGTAGGTTTGAAGGACAGTAAGTACAAAATTAGCCCAGGGAAGGAACTTCCTTCCCATGCTTCCTTCTCCTTCAGCGCTGGACTGTTGGCACTGTTAAATTCTGTTGATATTTAATAAAAGCTAGCATCTGTGCCTTGCTTGCCTCCAATTACAGAGCTTCATCCTAGGGCCACTTTGGAGCTCCTCACAAGCGCTGATGCTTGAAGCACAACTATAACAAAAGAATGGACTGACAGTTTTTTTCTGCCTCTAGCTACCTCTGTGTTCTTTTTTATTTTATTTGCCTCAATTTTGGTTTTGGTTGGCCACCCTAAATGACCGGCCTGCAGCAATGGCACCCCTGTAGGAGACCATTTGATCAATCCTCTCTCTATGCAAGGCCTCCCAGGAACAGAAAATACCAGTGAAGGATGCTTCCATGCCCCAATTACATGCAAACACACATCATCACTACTACAGCACTGTCAGGGCTATTGCATTGGCTAGAGAGAATAGCAGGGATTCTTTGTGATAAGCCATGATAGATAATGTGAAAGTAGATTTTATAATTGTTAACAATGAAGTCAATACATGAAGGTTACTTCAGAATTGCTCTATAAAGCTACTTTAGGGGTAAAATTCACTTCAGATCATGGTCAACATCTGTCAGAGAGAAGGAAACGCTGGAGAAAAAAAAGCTATCCAATTTTTATCCATTCTTATCTAAGAGTCTTCTCTGATAGCTAGATGGCTAAGAATAACTGGTTTAGAACCTCACATTTAGAAACTAGACAATATGAAATAGGAAAATAGAGAAAAGAAGAGAAAATGTAAAAGGAGAATCAAACAGTTCAACTGACATCTGAGTTATATTGAACCAGGCATGCCTTCGCTACATAGCAAGCACTTGCTAGTTACATAAATTCAAATGTTTTTTGAGTTTTCAGTCTCTAAATATTTCAGGTTTTCTCCAATGAAACTGTTTGTCTTTCCTGAGTCATCACTGTTAGTGCTGATCATTTGTATAGATTATTAGTAAGTCAGATATGATGCAAACAAAACATTTAGGCCGTAAGATGATTAAAAGTCCTGTTTTCCTATATAATCAATTAGCGTTACAATACAGAATTTCTTTAAACTGTTGTACATTAAAGAAATCAATATATGTATCTAGATCTATACCTTTGATGTATAATTTGTTAACGTATGTATATATTTACAGATAATATGCATTTCCTTCTTTTCATGTTTTAACATAAACTATAGAATTTTGTTCTCTCCGTTCTTTCCATACCATCCAAGGTATGATTTTCACAACGCTGTGAAAATTCACATTTTAAAAACAAGTCTTTTCCAAGGTACCTAGGCAGAAAAAAAGTGGGGACGTTTTGGCAACTCTGAAATTCTGGGATTTGATGTTAAGAAAACCAGTTCTCTTTTGTAAACTGGCATGTACAATATCGAGGAGCATTACTGATCCAGCTCAGAAACTTATATATAATTTCCTGTGCAAACATACAGATAACAGCATATTATTTTTGCTGTATTGCAAAATGTTACTCTGGGGAGATGTCTGATATTCCCATCACTCTCGTCAAAGCCAGGCTTAACACAAGGTATTGCAGGCAAGAGAAATACACTACTTGCATGCCAAGAATTCAGGTTAGAACCAACAGTCTCTGAGACACAGTAGATTTTTTCCCTCTTTCCCTAAGGACCTCCAGGTTATTCAGCAAATGGAGCTGAACCACTCTACCGTTTTTCAGTCACTGCGCAATAGGCCCTAAATGGAAAAGTAGTCTGACCGTGACATACAACTTCAGACACTGATTTGTCATCCAGCTCAACAAAATGCTTTACTGAAGAGAACTGAGATAGTAAATTTCTTTTCATATTCATGTCTGCAATTAATTACAGTCTCACCACCAAAAAAGCCCAGAATAGGCAATCACCACTGATGAGCACTGGGTCGAAGAAAAACTAAGCACACACTACATTTGTATTTTTCCCTTTAATTAAACTTCCTTCTTAATAGCAGCAAATAAAATTTCCTTTCTCTGCTCATAAAAAGAAATATATCTATATCTTCAAACTCTAGTTTCACATAGAACTACCTATGTCCACTTTTCATAAATATGCAGTTGATTATAAGATAATTTGTATATCTTTGTGATCAGTTAGCAAAGCCTTTATGACCTAGATCCTCTCCTATAAAAAACAGAACTACAGAATACCTTTAAAGGACCAGTAGGGATTTTTTAATTATTATTTTAAATTAAATATAACAGGGAAGCATTACTTTTTTCTCCTTTCAAATCAGCAAATTTTACTCAGAAAATATGATTTTCTAATATACAGGATGCCCAGGACTCATAAAACCTTTTTTTATACCTAAAATGTCAGAAGGTAAGTCCATTTCTTTGAAGACTTGTAAGGCTAAAAATTAGAGCTTTTTGCTACTGGAAAGGATCAGTTTCCCAGTTTCTAACTTTGGAGTATCCCAAGATACTGGATGTTAATGTCATGACATTTTAGATATAGAGAAACTCTTTTAAGCTATATTTAGAGGTTTCAAAGGCTCCCTGTGAAACTTGCACACAATCGGACCTACAGTAACCAAGGGATCTAACTTTATATTAACATTACAAGAGATAATCCATAAACATACTTTAATGCTTTGAAATGCACCTAAAATAGTTTACTTCTAACATATGTGGCAGGTACAGAAAATATGATGATATGATTATACATTAAAGGTTTTATCACCATAAATATAGGTCATCCAGAACAAATACAACTGATAGCAAAGACTTTCAGAAAAGGTAGCCTAAAGTGAAAATTTTCAGTCCAGGCTTAGAGTACTAAAGAAGAAGCCAACCTTTTTTTTTTTTATTTATTTATTAAATGCACAAAGTACATTTTTTCTTTAAAGACATAGTTTTTTGTCATTGCAAATTTCAGACTAAAAAATGCAATTTGCCCCTCGTTGCCCCCCAGTGAAAGTTTCTTGGTCATTCGTTCAGCACCCTGAGTTCTACACAACAAAATAACTATTGATGAGGCAACATGGGGTTTTGTATAACTTTTTTTATTTTATTCTGTTGTTTAGCTATGTGAAAACTTTATTCAACAGTATATCTTAAACTGAAAGGGAAAATATACATGCTTTTAAAAGGTGAACAAACAGGATCCTCGGGCCTTTTTATTTGTAGATTTATTTGCAAAGTTCACTGGTGTTTGATTTTGTTTCATAGATATTCTTCATCATCCTCATCCAACTTATATATTACCTCTCACTTAATTATAAAAGAATTCTAAATGACAATCAATGTGAAATTTGGCAAAATAAGAAAAGTCTAACAGTTATTTTGGTTACCATCATTTTGTAATGGGATTACACTGACATCAGATTCTCCTGTATTCTCCTCCATGTTCCTAGAGAACAATCATTAGTCGTTTGTCAGACTAGATAGAAATAAAGAAACAAATATAATCCTAAACATATCCCTTATGCTAACATTATTTCTGTGTGATAAATTCCTGTCATTAAATATTTGCTATCAATCTTGATTTGAATAGTTTCTTTATGAATTAAAGAATAAACCACATCCAAATACCCCTCTCTGTTACCCCAGTGAAACCCTATGGAAAGCAACACTGTTTTACAGGTGCAACACTGAGAATTTTTATGAGGTTGAAAGGTAACAAGCATGTCTTTTTTCTTTCTTTTCCCCTACAAATATTATAAGGTCATCCATATGCAAGCCTATGATAAGATATATGTTATATTATAAGTGCTATTACTCAGCAGAATACCTAAAATTTAGGAAGTGGACCTCCCAGAAAGTCAGCAATTTAGAGATTGTCTTACAAATCACTGCAAAAGTAGATGTAGACACATAGTCAGTTTTCCCATAAATGAGGTTAATTTGTGTTAGCAAACTGTCAAAGAACCTGTCATATTCTATTGTCTTTCCAAGTACAAAAATGTTAAACAGATTACAAGACTGAAATAATACCCCAAGAAATCCCACACAACGAAGAAAATCATCTGGTTTATAGCTTCATATTTTGAAATTACATTTGCATCTTATTCTAAGGAATATTTGTTTGCCTAGAATGCATATTGAAGAATATTATTCTGCATTTTTATTTTCATAGTATTTTCTTAAAAATTGCTGTAATAGTAGCAATAGTTGTGGGGAATACATATGCAAGGTCAAATGTTCCATTCTATTATAAACTTCAATTAGTAAGTTGATCCTTTTTATTCTCTGCATTTTTATGAAACAGAAGATAAAATTTCACATATTTGTGAGAACAAATACAGAGTACAATTTACTTCTTACTAGAAGTATTCATTTAACACAACTCTTTCAGACAATAGAAAGTACGCCCACAACATATACTGGAAGTATTCCAGGAATATTCTACATATGTTATAGCTATCACAAGGCTAATGTCATTATTGATACCAGATTTGTGATTTTAGAAGTTTTAAGTATAGACTGTACTCCTAAGAAATGTTAGAAGTTAGTGCTGCAAAGATACATTAGAAGTATTTCTAGGGAAATACGAACCAAGAGTAACCTGACACATTAACAAAGGGGAACAGTTTGAAAAAAGCCTAAATTCACAATTTACCAGAAAATACCATACTTAGTCTGATAACGTGGAATTCAGTGCATCTTAATACAAGGCAAATTCTGGCCTCACACTGCTTTCTACATGGTTTTCAGAATAATTATTTTGATGTTCTAGTACTTGAGTGAGCACAGAAACGTACAACAAATGGTGAAATATATACCTATTATCTTAATGGTTAATAAAAACATCCAGTAAATATGGTAAACTTCATAGCTGTGTTACCTTCTGGCAGATATATTTACTACCACAAGTACAAGAAATTGGTAATTTTACCCTTGTTTTTTTCTTCCTTTTTTTTTTTTTTAAAAAAATATGTACTCAATCAAATGTTTGATGTTAATACAGCATACTGAATAAATAAGTGAATATTTTTCCACTAAAATTGCTTTTCCACTTCAAAATTGTTTCTTTGCAGGCAACCTCTGAACACAGCAAAAGAATCCTGAAATCTTACTATATTTGCTTTTATATCACTGAAAGCAAACAGCTATCTTTACTGTGTAAAGTTAATGAGTCCAATTAATGAGTCTCCAATACATGGGAGGAGATATAAGGGAAAATAACATTGAATTCAGCTGTGTTACCTCAGGGAAGAATTTGTCTTATTGTGCCTTTGAACTACAATTCTCTCTGATAGCTACCTAACCGATATTTTAGTTTATTTCTAATATTCCAAACAGACTTTTGAAAAGTTTAATCAAAAGTACAGTGTCCTTTCAAGACTGAGTCTTCTCATGCTTCAAGCACCAGGAAAGTCTTCAAAAATCACTGCGTCTCCTGGTTAGCATTCATTAGAGTGACATTTATAATTTCATGTGCCCAGGGCTGATTCATATCATTTCCTATGAGGTTCAAGTACCTTGAACTCTTATTGATTACAGGCCATTCAGCATTTTTCAAGAATCCAACAGAGAGAGACATGAACATGCAACCACATGAACCATTTATCTAGACAATGAAATTAAAATGGTACATGCAGTGAATTTAAAATACTGTAGTCATATCTGCATAACTCATGCATGTGGAACTGTTTTTTGAAATAAAATGAGTATATACATGCACACACGAGTATACGCACATACATGTGTATACCCACACACACATAGTCATAAATTAAAATCTCCAGATAGTTTGCAAGTGGATTAACCAAACCCAAAGAAGTATCATATTCTGGAATAGGAGACTCCACACGGGTCTTTATATTGGTCTGCTCAGCTTACTCTGCCACTACTATTACAGCAATATAATCTAAAAAATCTTCAATAGAAACAGATCTTTACGATGCAGGAATATTTCTGGAATATTTCTAAATGGTGGAGACATCACTCACATGAAAAAAAATGTAATGTGATTGCTATTGAAAAATGTAGCTTCTGAAATAAAGTTTTAAGATTTTGATTCACAGATACAACACACTTAGTAGATGACCAAATTCAGATGTGTCTGTTATTCATGGTATATTGGGACATGTCCTTTGATTCCTATATCCTGAGTCATTTCATCTGTTTACCAACAAAAAGCTGAACTGAAAGCGTCCCCTCTGTCTACATAAATACACACCATCTACAACCTCGGACACAGACTTATTCTCTAGAAACTATTTTCTCTAAAGTGTTTTTGTTTTCATTCTTTGCATTAAGCTTAAAAGCAAAAGTATTTGAAATCCCCATTTTTTGTTTTCCTTCATTATTGCTTCACAAACTGCTAATTAGAAAAGATCTTTCATACAAATGATTAGCTCTTATGTCTGCTTTAACACTTGAAAGGTTACAGCAATAGGAAAAGGAAGAGCTTTAATTAAAGAATGAATTATTGAATACTCTATTTTAATTGATGTAGCCCTCTGCTATTATTTTATGTGATTCTGTAATCAAGATGACACACACACACAAAGCAAGACTTTAACTTCTGAGGCTAAAGAAGGAAGGGCTGCTGTATGATCACATTCAGCCATTTAAGTTCAAGAATCATGTGAAGTGTGGTTTCCATGACAACAAGTCACTAATTGCTAACATAAAATAAAGTAAAAATCAACCTTGACGGAATTTGGCAGTGACATGGAAGCTGAAAAACCTTCAAAATAATTATATGACAATTTTCCTGTACGATGAAGAAATACAAGCAACCCCACCTTCTGAGACAGGATGAAAGCACTTAGAGTTCCAGGGTTATTTCGGATTTGGCAAAGCTGGCTGCATTCAGTAGTCATTGTGTATTACACTCGATAGTCAACACCTACCTTCAGCAACAGATAAGAAGAGATGTTTGTGATGAGGTGATGAAGGATTTTTGCATCCTTGGGCTACAGATCAGCAAAAGAAAATGCTGTGGAAAATGCATGAAGTAAATAAAAGACATGAATAACAGGATTTTAGCATAAATTCACAGGGTAAGAAGAAAAACAAATTAAAGGAGAGCAGAGGGGAAGAAAGGAGCTAAACTCATACATGCCTCCCATGCTAACTTATTAGTAAGGGTTTCAGACACCTCTAGCTTGCAGACAAAAAGAGTCTTTTGAGACTAGGGGAAACTATTCAGGAAGCACAATGGTACCATTCAAAATTTACCGATTTATGAACTGCTGCATATCATTTGTAAAAATTGCTTCAGCCTGAGTTACCTTTCACCAGCTCTGTAAGTCGACTCACTGGGTCACTAGGAGTGAACAAGAACATTTTGATAAATTCAGTTTCCATGACAATGAATTAGCCATGGAAAAGGGGGAGGTGTTGAAAGATCTGTGTTCTGTAGAATACTCTTCAAATGTTTGCCTGTTTTCATTTTTAGCCATTTAGTTCTCATGGCTCTGTTCCAGGACTCTTTAATTAGCCAGTAGCTGTTTTTCCTCCACAGATTAGAGGAGTAATTCATCAGTGAATGTTTCACTCAGTGGTCCCATCTAATGTAAGAGAACATAAAAATGATTTTTTCCAATTATGCTTTTTTTGTTTGTTTAGAAAGAATGCAGCAGGCTCTTTTTTTGGTTGTTGTTCCACTATAACCTGGCTACATAATGCTTATCTTTCTTATTTATTGCCCACTACTGTAATTACAAGCACCATTTTAACTTGCAAGACATTGTGAGTTCATTTTAAGAGCTTGTGAGCCCCCAAAACAAAACAAAACAAAGATTTTAAGTTTGCTTCAAAAGGAACAAGCCAATAAAAGAATATCATATTCCAGAGCCCTCTGTAGCCTGCATCAATGGGAACGGCTGAGAAAAAGACTTCAGAATACAACTGGTATTTATTTTTGACGGAAGTGCTTAACATTATTTTTCCTTTGTCTGACTTATGAAAGGCTAAGCAAGTGGGACGTTAGTGTCAGAACTAAATTCTACTCAAATTTGTGAATGTATTTCTGCCATTTTCAGTGGGTCCTGGGTGAGGAGGGTCTTTTACTAATGAGATTAAGATTGAAGCTGTTTAACCATTCACAAAACATACTTATAATTCAAAATAAAAGACAAAGGGAGCTCAAGAGCGCCTTTTCCACTGACTATTGGGACAGATAGTTTTCCATCCAGAGACAATTCAGACAAATTTGGCTCCTTCAAAAAGTAAGCCTGTTCTTAGTACCTCCAGCAATATTCTCCCCATTGCCATAAATAAAAATTGAAAAGGCTGAACACCTTGCTTCCACTGTCTGTCTGCATCATTTCATGTGCTGTACAAGAAATGGAAAAGGTTTTCAAGAAACTGTTAGTGGCTGTGCCAGCCCAGCATG